>LZCU01158447.1:0-12138 GCA_001663935.1 Asymmetron lucayanum | reverse complement strand
ATCCTGCTGAGGAGCGGGCCGCGCTGCTCTTCATGTAGATCCCGCCAGGAGCGCTTCAGGTGGTCCAGGATCACTTCCTCCTGCGCCTTGGGCGGGGCGGTTGGGTCAACTTCCTCACTGTAAATAGAATCCATAGTTCACATCAGTGTGTGAGCAGTAAGAGAAGCTCATGCAGGTCCCGCCAGTCGGCCTTCAGGTGGTCCAGAATCACCTCCTCCTGTGCCTTAGGCGGAGCGGTCGGGTCAACTTCATCTCTAGCAATATTATACAAAGTTCACGAATCAATGAGTGAGCAGTAAGAGCAGCTTGCAGTATATGCAGTCTCTGTTTCTCTTGTTATCTCTTACTGTCTCTTGTGCTCTTTTAAGGTTATCCACCCATTCTGATGATAAAGGTAACAAGGTTGCAATCAATACAAAAAGAAACTCCGCAACACTCAGGCAACGGTAAAATATGGACCAAGAAGCTGCTTGCTTTTGCCTACTAGTAGGCAGCTCAGTTTGCCATTAACCCTGCCCTAAGACAAACATGCATCAAACCACGTACTGGTACATCTAACGGCTGACTAAGTGAAGGAAGCGTTGATTCATCTCCAAGCAATATTTATACAAAAGGAAGGAAGGAACTATCATAACTGAATCAGTACAGGTAGGTTCTCTCACCTGCAGTGCACCGTCATGAAGTAGGCCACGTGCTTGTACTGCGCGGTGTCGTGGTCGCAGTAGGAGTGGAGGATCATGGCGACCGGGCCTGGCAGGCTGTCCAGCCGGGAGAACACTGCGGACCGGACCTGCGGAGGATTGTACTGTATTTATACTTTCTGTTCTACTTTACTGTATTCTTTTAATTGTTCTTTACATTAGTACCGTTTATTACTTGATTAACCGTATTGTATTTGTTATTCATTTACACTGTATAACTGTACTAAATATTTCGATTATGATTGATTTTGTTCACTATTGAGGAGGAGGGCATAGTACAAGCTTACATGCCTTTCCCCTCCTCCTACACCTGTTTATAAACATTGTACTGTATTATGTTCTCTGATATCGTTTTTGTGCGAATCGATGTATTGTATTATGTTCTCTGATATATTTTTTGTGCGAATCGATGTATTGTATTATGTGCTCTGATATCTTTTTTGTGCTAATCTAACAAACAAACAAACAAACAAACAAACAAACAAACCTGCCCGCGGAACGTGGCGTCCAGGGTCCGGTCCAGGTGGAGTTTTGCGCGGTCCGCGTCCACGCGGTGGAACTGGTGATGGTCAACCATCAACGGCCGCTCCGAATAGATCTGTAAGAACATTTAATTTTGCTGGTATTAGTCATTTCAACTGCGATTGCTGGATGGACACTGCAAAGAAATGTTAAGAGTATCTGGAGTTTCACTTGTTGATTTGATGCTATTGTCGTTCGATGTTGTAGTGGACGTAATGATATTACTCCTTGTATATATAAAATAGCTTTCGATGCATCACTATAGAACGTAGGCTTGTCGTACTCTCGAGCTCCATGCAGAGTTTGGTCGGGAAGACTGTGACATTATACTGATCTGCTGCTCGGGGATGTGTGTCAGAAAACGAGGCAGATCAGAAAAACGTCACAGTCTTCCCGACCAAACTCTGCTTGGAGAGTAGGCTTGTCGATGCAATAAAAAGGTCAATCTACCACCATTATTCAGGTATCAATGGACAGTAACTCATTCTGTTGATGGAAGCAACCCCAAAGCCGATCTCAAAAGAGTAAATACCTCGTGTACGTGTCGTAAAACTAGACATACATTTGCCAATTTCCCGTGGTCACTGACAGAATGTTGCATCACATCACAAAAAAACTGTACCTTTGCCAGCGCTTCTGCCAGCACGTCAGCAGTCCTATAAGCCCCAGGCGGTGCCCCGATGATGAGCATGGCGGGTTTCCTGGGCGGGGTCTCGGACCGGTGTTCCGCCAGGACCGCCTCGGCCACGGCCCACAGCCGGTCCGTCTGGGAGGGGAAGACTGCTCTGATGGCGGCCAACGCTGCGGTGTAGTCATCTAGACATGTGACAAGAGAGGCAAGGCGCTGTCAAACATGTAACTACTGCGAGGCCGAAGTCATCATTCCTTCTTTCTCTTTGCTCCATGTCCCGTACGTCATTTATTGTTTGTTTGGTTACATATCAATATATATACCTGCTAACGTTGAGGGGTGACAAAACAGATTCAGATCACCATTACTACATGTACACATAATTAAAACAATGCAACGACACATTATACACTACATTGCAAGAATAGCTAATAACATTTTAATAATCAAACATTTCAATGACACATTATACACTATATTGCAAGAAAAGCTAATAACATTTTAATACAAAACATTTAGTGTACTTTCTGAAGTAAAACATGACAATCACAACAATGTTGATTCAGAACCATTCTAAAACATTGATTCAATAGAGAATTTGCCTCTGAAAAGCTTTAAACCCACCCGTCGGCTGCAAAGAGGGAGGCACCAGGACAGGCTCCGGTTGCAGACGCAGGGTTGTTCTCTTCCCGCACGCTGACAGAGATACCGCCGTTGTCATGTCGGGCGCGGTCAGGACTATAGATCTTTGCACAGGTAGCGAGCTACAGAATCTCTGCAGACTATCGATGACGTACATAGGCATGTGTTCTGCACTGTTTACAACTACAATACGGTTGGACGTTTCCCCTAAAGTGGACAGAACATCCTCAACTGCCAATTTAGCATGGTCTTTGTCCATGGAAGAAAACTGACTGGGATCTATGAGAAACTGTTCTGCAGACAAGAGCCATGACAAGACTTCTGCAAAGGATTTTGCTGTTGGCTGATGTTGTGGACTGTCAATGACTATTAGAGAAGTGCCTCTAATTTCTTTATCTCCAAATTCCTGCTTTAAAGTACTCCAAAGATTCACCTCCTGATGACTAAACTTCAGTCTAAGCGCTTCTAATCTCTCGGCCAAAGTACTAACGCCTTGCACCGAAGGGCGATCCCTCTGCTGATCCGGAAATCTATCCATGGATCCCAATGCCTGATCAGCTGATGGGCCCTGGTAGTTTTGCAAAGACCAAAGACGAACACTCACATCTGTCAGTACAAGTGCAGCAACAACTACTAGTAATATGAAAGTGAAAGTTGATCGACTACCGACACTATCATCGCGAGACTTAGTCTGACTAGGTCGCTCCACATCATCTCCATGATGCTTACTGCTCTTTGTCTTAGCATCAGCCAATCCTGGCGTCTGTTTAGATTTTCCTTTCCCTTTCTTTACAAGAAAAAAGTGAAACCAACGTAAGAAGTTATCAAAATCAATCGGTTGTTCAAGGCTTTGCTCTAATGTTGGAATGGTAGAGCCCGTTCTATTTTCGATCTCTGTTCGGATGGTATGCATCTTCTCGTTAGACCTGCATTCAAATACAAGCACACAACTGTTATGGAACCGAGCACCATGTCAGTTGAATGAATACAACCAGAGTACTCATTAGGAACGCCTGACATTAACTGTAACAAATAACGCCGATACCATTCTCTGCCAAGGTAACCCTGGTAAGTAATTAGGAAGCCGAAATAGTCATCCATTAATCAACCGATCAAACAAAGAAGTATCGGCCTCAAACACCAGGCCACACGTTACATCCTGGTAGTTAATGCCTAGATGTTTTTGTTGTCAGGGACAGTTTTGTGCAGATTTAGTTTTGCAACAGGCTTTTGTAGGTTTTACTATTGATAGATTGAGACATTGCTGTTGAAACTGCTCTGATTGAACCTTAAAGTTTCCTATACCTCAAATATAACAATGTATGTGATGGGAATGATGAAAATAACTTACTCGTATGGAAATGGTTCGCAGCATTTTGCTACGGCCTTGTAGTTGGCATCCCATGCCTCCCTGTTGTCGACATCGTCGCTGCTGTCTGAGTCATCTCTCTGTTTACCTTGATTATGAAGAGATAAAGGACATTAGTTTCCGAACATGCTCCTTTTGGCGAGTATAATCATTTACCTTTCTCGCACAGTTTCAAGGTCGTCGAAATATTTGACTTTCGTCAAGCCATATTTGATACTTATACCTGACAGTTAGATTTGCAGGTTTTGTTCAATGACGTTAAACAAATAATATTAAATAGGACATCACTGTGATTTAGCCGTGTTAGGCCTGAGGTCATGCGTGTAATTCCTACCGTGTTGCTGTACGAATCAGAAAGGCACAGTAAGTGGCTTTGATTTTGCCACGTTATAAAGTGGACCACAAGGAACGGTTTCGCAACATTTCTACTGGAATCTCATCGACGTTTAACCTGAAGAACACAAAGTGCACGTGAAGTACGGTCTGAACATCAGTCTCGCTTTGACGGAACAACCTGAAAACGTAACGAGTTGTGACACACGGATTGTGATGCCTAGGAAGTAAGCCACTACGCAAATATCCATTTGGCAAAATAGTTTATACGATTTTTGCCTCTGGGAAATCAGATCCCGCTGGAAATTGGTGATCAATGCACCGACGAAACGAAATGGTAATCATCTATGAAGCTCTAAATGTTGCAAAGCCGCGAACAACAGGCACACGTTGCGTCCATGTCACTGCACAGTTTGCATGTTATTGCAGGTTCTATCGCGATGGGATTCCAGTAGGGCAGTTGGCTTTCCTTATCATTGTCCTAGAAGTGAGACTGTGACAGGTTCAGCTTACCCGATGTTGGCTGCATTCCTGGTTCAGCTGCCGTTTGGTTCCTAGCAGGACCATCTGTGGAAGATGGCCAACTCTGAAGACTGGTGAGTTTCACATCCGGCAAAGTTGGTACTTCTGATTTGTCGGTGACAGCATCTTCTTGGATGTTGTCGTTCTTAGGGTTTTCAGCAGCAAGAACGGGGCTTTTATTCTCGCCTGACTCACCAGTATGTTGGATATCCTCCACTTTCGCGTTGTCAATTTTGACTGACTTGTTGACATGTTGCGTATCCTCTTTAGCTGTGTTGTCTTTCAATGTTTTGATCTGAGTCGTCTCATCAGGATGCCGTTTATCTTCCTCTGGTGACATTTCTTTAAATGTCTTACTCACGACTGACTCAGAGGGTTCTTTGGTGTTCTCATCTGTTACCTGTTCTTTTATTCTTTCATTCATGACTGACTCAGCGGGACGTTTGACATTATCTTTAGCTGTCTTATATTCCATTCGTTCACTCTCATCTGTCTTACTGGGTTGTTGGATGTCCTCGATTGTCATCTCCTTTATTGGTTCACTCTCGACCGGCAGAGAGGGTTGCTGAATGTCCTCTTTGGCTGCCTTCTTTCTTTCACTTTCGACCGACACCTCAAGATGTTTATTATCATTCGTAGATAAAGTTTCCGTCATTTGTCCTGTTATGACCTCTCCAGTTGTATGTTCTTTTATTCCTTTACTCTCGACTGACTCAGCATGTTGCTTGGTACTCTCATCAGTTGTCTGTTCTTTCAGCACTCTTTCACTCTCGACAGAGGCAGTGGGCTGCTGCATATCCTCCTCTTTCATTGTCTCAATCTTATCTGACTCGTTGGCTTCTTGGATTACCTCCTCATTCGCCTGTTCTTTCACTCGTTCCGTTTCAATTGGCGCATCGGGTTGTTGAATGTCCTCCTCGGTTGGTTCTTCTTTCGTATGTTCAGTCTCGACTGAGTCGGTTTTCTCTTCTTTTATTCCTTCACTTTCGCCTAGCTCGTTAGGATGTTCAGAGCCCTCCACATTTGTCTTATCTTTCGTCCATTCACTCTCGACTGACTCGGTAGATTGTTCAATGTCCTCTTTAGTTGAATGTTCTTTTCTTTGTTCATTCTCGACCGACTTCTGGATATCCTCTACAGTTGTCTTGTCTTCTTTTCTTTCAGTTTCGTCTGCCACAGTTGGTTGTTCGATGTCGCCATCAGAAATCTTCTCCTTGATTCTCCCACACCCGACTGGATCTTTTGGCTGCTGGGTCTCCTCCTCAGATGTCGTTTTCTTCGATCTCTTATCCTCGACTTGGTTGGTACCCACTGTACTTGTCTCTCCTTTAATGCATTCACTTTTGTCTAACTCGGTTGGTTGTTGGATGTCCTCAACGGTCGTTGTTCCTTTCATTCTTGCACTCTCGACTGGCAGAGTGGGTTGCTGAATGTCCTCCTTACCTATATATTCTTCCATTCCCTCACTCTCGATGGACACCTTCTGAGTTGGAATGCCCTCTTCAGTTGTTGCTTCTTTCACTCTTTCAGCCTCGAATGACTCGCCAGGATGGCGTTCACCTTCCACAGGTGAATTTTCATCCATTCTTTCAAGAGCGATAGACCTTTCAGGTTGTTTGAGGGCCTCATCGCCTGTTATGTCTGTTATTGGTTGACTTTCGACCGTCTCAGTAGGTTGTTTCATGCCCTCCCCTATCGTCCCTTCTTCCTTCTTCATTCCTTTCATTCGCTCACTCTCAACTAGCTGAGTGTGTTGTTTGTTGCCGTCCTTTGCTGTAATTTCTTCCATACTTTCACTCTCGCCTGACTCACTAGATTGTATCATCCTTGAATCATGATTCTTTTCTTCCATTCCTTCATTGTCGACTGGCTCTTTCGGCTGTTTTAAGTCCTCTTCCGTGTTTGTCTCTGTCCGTTGTATACTCTCGACTGCCTCAGTGGGTTCTTGATTGCCCTCTCCAGCTGCAGGTTCGTTCTTTCGTTCGCTCTTGACTGAATGAGAAGGTGGTTTGATATCATCTTCAGTTGTCTTCTCTTTAAGTTCCCCGCTTGCTGCTGCCGCATGGGGCTGTTGTCTGTCCTCCTTTCCTTTCTGTCCTTTACTGCTTTCACTTTCGTCTGACTGTTTGGGTTGCTGGATTTCCTCCCCACTTTTCTTTCCCTTCATTCTTTCTCCCACGACAGACTCATTGGGTCGATGCACGCCGTCCTCTGTTGTATTTTCTTTCATGCCTTCGACCTCGACTGACTCTCCAAGAAGTTTATTATCATTATCAATTGTCTTATCTGTCATGTATCCCGTTTCAAACAATCCAGCGGAACGTTGTAAATCTTCTCCAGACGACCTTTCTTTCACGCAGTCAATCTCGACTGACTCTTCAGGATGCTGGTCTGTGTTTTCAGATGTCCCTACATTCATGCTTGTCAGTTCCTCGCGAGAGCTACCGAGAGAATCTTTAGCTTCAGCTATCCCTTCTTTGCCAATTGGATTATACCTGTAAGATGTCTCTAGCTCTGACATTTTGCCGCTGTGAACACTGTTATCTTGTCCTGCATCTTTTGAGCTGGAAGTCGTTTCAGCAGGACTATCAGTGCCCACTGACGTTACATTACCAGATATGTTCTCTGACAGTGGCTTCAGGCCCACGGGACCTTGATCGATGTCAACTGGCTCGGCTGTCATAGCTGTCTGTTCGTTTGTTTCTCCGTCTCCATTCTTCCCTGTCTGATCTTCAAGTTCGTCTTGTATATCCTTTTGATGTTCTTTCATGACACCGTGATGTTCGTCTCTTTGAACACCAACCTCCTTGTCACACTCATTGGAATCTTCGGATTGTTTTGATATCTCTGTTTCGGTAGAGGTCAACAAGCAATGAAGACATTTGACATTTTGGTTCATGATGGCCATCGTTGAAGCCTTCCAAGGGCAGATCTTCCACATTAACTTAACAACAATCAATTACGTTTGAAAGAGTGAGTGACTGCGGGTTGTAATGTTTGCATTCTAATCAATTTCGTTGTAGAAAATGACTCACGGATTGATCCATTGTTTAGTTTTGTTATGGTTAGACGTTTACCAGTTATTAACTATACCACTTTGAAAAACAGACCGTAAAATATCTGAAAGGGTTTAGTTTGCATTTCTTTTCTTCTTCTTTTGTCTGTTGTGAAAAGTAAGTGATAATGAATTGCAACAGTCTGATTTTTATTTCGTGTAATACTCGGGCATTACCAGTCGATAGAAAGACATGCAATGGGAAATTATTTGAATATATAAAAAGTGAAAGGTTTCTAAAATGATATTCATCAACACATGCATGGCTCAAACAGATTAACAAAACAACTGCAAAAAGCAGGATAATATGAAAGAAAGAAGGAAAGAAAGCAAAATAGGAAGAAATAAACACAAAAGAACAAGAAATGCAGAGAAAAAATAGAGGGGAAGAAATCAGATTATGGGGATATAGAGAGAGACAAATGGGTAGGTAAACAGATTCATGGCAGGGTACAGAGGGTAGCATATAAAGACGAAAACGGTACAATGAACACATCTTAACTCACCTGTAGTCCTGCTCGCAGACGGCGCCTTTCGTCGGTCGGTGGATGCGGGTGTTGTAGAGCTGCTGTCGTCTGAGGTGGGTGGACGCTGGTTCTTAGATGATCTGGTTGATGTTTTCCTGTGCGGTTTCTTACTCAGACTTTCTTCTTGCTCACTTTCGTCTTCGCTGAACAAGCCAAGCTGAGTGGTATTTGTAGTTCCTGCCATGCCGTCAGTCTACCATAAATAAACAGATGGTCTCTTAATTGCATATTAGGCCGAAGGACGCGTCACTGTTGAACTAGATTCTAACAATGATGCAGTATTGCCAAGAAAAGTTCAGAGA
Organism: Asymmetron lucayanum; assembly: GCA_001663935.1. NCBI lineage: Eukaryota > Metazoa > Chordata > Leptocardii > Amphioxiformes > Branchiostomatidae > Asymmetron > Asymmetron lucayanum. The sequence goes on along the minus strand of LZCU01158447.1, from coordinate 3,534 downwards.
CTTTCGTAAGGTTTTCTACGACGATAAACAACACATGATCTTTTGAGCTATTTCAGCCAACCTAAGAAAATAATTCTGTCTTTATTCTACTTCAAAATGTTTGACGATCCTTAAATGCACCATCGTGCGACTATTAGTTGTAAGGTTGAAGATACTACAGCATTATTAAGCAAAGAATAATGATACTGGAAATGTCACAACAAGCATTAAAATCTTCAGAAGCAGAGAAGAATCAAGATTATTTCGTCACTCGAAACCGACGCTCCGCACGTAATCTCAATTAGTTGCAATCAGTTGTTGAGATTGACCTCTCCTTGGAATATTCCCTACCGGGATTTTATCGCAAGAATCAAGATTAGTGAACAAAGCCAACAAAGCCAAGTGAAACATGCTATAGGGTTTATGACGACATTGACATTTTCAAGCGGTGTGACTGTATCAAACGTACGACCTCTTGAGTCAAACGCAGAGTAGAACATTAACCAACATAATGCTTCACCCCGCCAACGTGTAAACATACGTCTAGACATCGTGATTACCAGGGGCAGTGAACAAATGCACAAACGTACTTTTATATTCAGTGTCACGTTATGTAGATGAGGAAAATCAGAACGATCATGTGACATTTTACAAACCTTACTATTTTATTCTTACTTCTTACTATTTAGATAAGGTAAGGTCTCTACTGTAATAAGATTGTGAACGACAAACACATGTTTTTGAAAGTTTCATATGCCAAGATGAAGTTCAAGTCGAGTCATGCAGCAAGCAAACCGTGCAGGGTCACCTTAGCGTTGTTGGGTAGGCGTCAATGACATGGCTCTTTGTCGAGCCGCCATTACCATAGCGTAAACATTGCAAGGGTCAGGCGGATTGTTATGCTTGCCACAGGTACTGAAATTGAATCGGCAAACGCCATTGTTCTGCTTCAACACAAGGTCACACCGTACCAAGCAACCGGAGACTGTTGCCAAAATACCACAAACAAAGCAAGCCATTCGTTAACACATATGAATAGGCTCTACCTGAGGACCACACCAATCACTGTAACTTCTACTGCTAACAACTGGAGATCTTTCTGGCGACTGAACGGGAAATTGAGGTTGCTGAGAAGTACTTTTGAATATGTATTGCTGGTGATAGTTTTTGGTCTCAGTTGGGAATTACTCTGAGTGTACGGTCTCAAGTAGTTCCAAGTCAACACGTGAAGTACAGTGTGAACGCTTATCAGTCTGAGTGGTCTGTATTTACCTTTCAACCCATTCAACTGAAATAAAACATGTATCAGGTGATAGGATGTTTGTAACTGAAGAAACTAATCGGTAAAGTATATCACAGAGGGGTTGGTCGGATGTGTAAAGTCCGACATTCTGGGTGGTTCGGTCGGCAGATACCATCGCCACAGAGCTCCCTGTGGGTAGTAGCTAATTGCAGGTTGTAAATGCAATAAAAGGGATTGAGCGGAATAATCTAGCCGACAAATTGTGTAGTAATATACGGTTGACCTCCTTCACATACAATGAAAAGTATAATTTTTGTAACTTCATTACTTTTTTGCCCATAGAAAACATAATATATGTTTACATTGCCGCCATTTGGGATAGCACAACTCCGGAATGAGAGCTTGTTTTGTAGATTTAGAATTTACAAGAGAAACGGATGTTTTACGTTGAGTATTATCAGTGTCCTATCGGCCCTGCATTAAAACTAGAAGTACGAACGATTCTCTCTTGCAATTGTTGACATTCTTTTATATCATCAAGTTCAGCTATATGTGTTTTACCGCCCTTTGTCTACTACGTAAACACTGTAAACAAAAACGAATCAGCACATTCTTTGTAACTTAAGGTACACGGGCAGGATACATGCCAAGTTACAACATGGAACATTCATGGCCACTGTTGAATCCCACTTTGTTTACGAATTTGTTGGAAAGATGTCACTCATTTCAAACGACGACACTCGGCAAAAGTGTGCGTGGCTACTTCCATGGAGTCAGACTATACATTCTTTATAACCAACGAGTAATTGCACGGTCCAATGCTCGTCAACGATGAAATTCGATCTGACCTGTTTACGTGTGTGACAAATTCAGACCAGCAACAACACAACAGACATAACATGGTGTGTTCAGCATATAATCGTAAAGCGGCAGATTAGGTATTTCTATGCCTTCTGCTACACTTATGATGTGACACAGGTAAGGTAAGATGTGCAATAATGTGTTCATAAAGGCAATACTCACAGCCACAATGGCTCCCTCGGTTGACTGGTGACGTGTTTGTTGAAGAATGGCGCGTGTGGTGTTGAACTATGCACCTTTGAAGTCACTATATTGGACGAAACCACGTCATTGTGAGGGTACATGCACTTGCCTGATAGATGTTTCCAAAGAAATCTAGATAAAACACAACTGGCCAAAACCATTTTTGTACTTGAATACATTCTAGTACTTTGCCTGGGGCAACAACAAACATACAAATTGCCTCGAGTGCAATTTTTTAAAAGAAATCCAACAATATATACAAACACCGGTACCTCTTTCAAGAAATGTTGTAGACCTAGCAACGGACAGATGACAGATGGACCTCCCGCCCTCCCGCCTTCTTGGAAGCCACACCTGGCTGAAAATCACGCGATGTGCGAGGTACCCGTTTCACCAAATATGGCGAGACCTCCAAGGTGTTGCGAAGGTTCTAGCAGATATATTGTTCTTTGCGTTCTTGTTGCTTGTGTCGCATATTACTTGGGTAAAGGAGACATCCAGGAAGATGTAACAACACTGCTGAAAGTTTTCCGACCACCTCCCGACTTGCCACCTGCACCGCCACCGCCGCCACCGAAACCTTGCAATGGGAAATTCAACCCTAACGTCACCTGTAAGTACTCGTTAGTTGTGTGTTTTTCAAGAGCAACACGCTGCTGGGGGCCTTTAGCCGGCCACAACGGTCGGACGAAGAATCCCGTGTTTCCCTGAAAATAGGTATGCAAAAATAGCAACAATAAGTTAAGACTTGATGGCAAAGATTATTTATACACAATCATATATTTATTTGGAGTCAACGTTTTGATGACTGTCCGTCACCTTCGTCAGGGTGACTAAAATGACTGGTTTACAGACGATAACGGACATGTCATCGAAACGTTGGCTCCACATAGAATACAACACGGTTTATTCCGTATCGCCCGAGGTACGGCCCGACCGCGGGAAGTATCGCCTGACGGCCGAAGGTTTTATATCATACCAACCCAGAAAACACAAGTTTATTGCACTGAAAAGAGACAAAGTCACGAGATTAATGAAAACCGTCAAACAATTCGAACATGATTTCGGGCTGGGTTCGATTTCACTGCGAAGAATGGACACTTGACGAGCTGCGTACCAGAGCATTTGTAGCACATGAAACATGACGTTGTAGCATAAGTTCAGCTTACCTACCGTTAATCTCGGTCTTCCGAACTGTATTGCAGTCTCTCTGTTTGTCTATATAACTTGAGATGCTTGAATAAATATAGAATACTACACGGTGTATT
>LZCU01158332.1:0-15703 GCA_001663935.1 Asymmetron lucayanum | reverse complement strand
CTGACAAAAGCTAGCTGCCATCTGTATGACAAGTCATCGAATGCCCTAAACATGCACCTAGTTGGCTGTCGCAAAGCCGTCAGCTGAGCTCTGCCCTTGATTGTGAGGGGGGCTTAAGCACACTCACACATCAACTGCATGGTTTGTCATCCACTGTATATTAAACAGCTCTAAGATGACAGCGATCACAGACAGAGAGTGAGTGAGTGAGTGAGTGAGACGGTGGGTGAGTGAGTGAGTGAGATCCGTGTTCTCTGTGTTGCAATGTTGGGTCAGTCTTATAGAGAATCAGCTAGTATGCTCTGTGTTCCAACAGAACTCTGATGCAACAACCTTCAGGTATGTACTACTAGGATATGCAGGAGTGCAAACCTGGGAATTGTTGCATCAGAGTTCTGTTTGTCAATGAACACTATTTTCTCAAGGTGGCCAATTGACGTCACCTGGTGGTATTATGTGAATGGAGGCTACGTATTCTTTTCTTACAACAAATCTTTTTACACCAACAACAAAACAGTTCAGTATGGACGTTTCGTGTGCTATCTCAGCGACGCTTCATCAGGATGTGATGTTGTTACAACAGGATGTGATGTCACTCCTTACCGCATGGTGCCGTTGCAGTAAGGAGAATTTGGTCCCACACATGACATCACAATGTCATCCTGTTGTAACATCACATCTTGATGAAGCGTCACTGAGATCGCACGCGAAACGTCCATACCGAACTGTTTTGTTATTTGTGTAAAAAGAACAGTAACTGTTGTTACAGTAATAAATACTTTACCAACCTGATGAAGCTATTTACTGGGCTACGTATTCTGTTTGATGTATTGTGTACAGAATGTTTTTCCTACTTACATGTTGGAAGCTGACATTGAGGTTGCGTAGCTCCTCCTCTGCGGACCCTGCCTTACAGAGACTCCCCACCCACTTACAGAACGCCTGGTGCTCCTCTGCTATGGGATCTCCACTGGTGTGCACTATCTGTGGTGGATACAGAGTACATTATATTATGTTACTGTTATTATACTTTTATAGTATATTAGTATGAACACTGAAATTTGATAAAAATTGAGTATAATCTATGTATGTATGTATGTGTGTACAGTGAGGGCTCAAAATACAAGCTTTTTAGCATTTCGAACCCTGAATGGTATTAAGTGCAAAATTTACATACAAAGTCTACAAGCTGTACATTCAGCATTACTTGAAGCATAATGTCAAAATCTATTCTACATTCCAGGCTCTGCCAGTTTTACAGAAAACCCCAAGCTCCAGAAATATTAACATGAAATGATAAAATGAAAGTCAGCATTTAGAGACAAAAAAGGTCCACAAACCTGCAACACCACCTTGCACCTCTAGATGGCAGCAGTACACAGTCTACAGGCCCTTAATGGTCGAGTGTTGCACAAAGTAATAAATCGTCAGCAAACAGTTGACAGCTCTTGTGCATTTTTATTTTCTTATCATCAAGTTACAAAAAAGATCTTACCTTAGATACTCTCTCTCCCAATGTGCTCCATGTAGATGATGAAAGGACTAGAATATATGAGTAAAATGTCAAAGTGTGCTAATTGTGGTAAAAAATAATGTACATCACTTATCAAATAAATCAATTCTGTTTGCTTATAGTACTCATAAGGCACAGATGTAATCAATCACAAAGTCATGTAAAGTTATAAGGGTAATTAGATTCAAGTACATGGTCTACACAATTGTATGTGTAGATTGCAATGTAAAGACATAAAATACATAGAAGCAAGTGTTTCGTTTCTACTTAAAGTTTTTTTTGTTCCAAAGTGAGCAATAAAGAAGGAAACACCAGTAAATTGCAGCGTAAAGTGCGGCAGATACAGTCAGAAAAGTGCAAACATCGACATATCATCTTGCACAGGGCTAAGCAGATCTACGTGGTGCCAACACAGATAAGCAAGCAGAGAAGAACACAGACACAGAAGACATTATTACATTATTAGAGTGTACATTAAACAGAGAAAAGTGAGATTACACTCTCAAGCAGGTCTGACAGGATGAGTCCTGATTAAAAGTATTTCCCACAAGTAGCTTAGATAGAACCTCTAATAACAAGTAGGTTTGGCAGCATCTCAACTACCTTAATCATTAAAAGAACACAGATCGCCTTTCATAGTATTTTTCATAACAACAATTTGCATCATTGCTAACATTTTTATGTAACACAATAACTGATTTGTATCTGTAGCTTTTATTTTAGATAGGACTCTACTACGTACAATTGTAAGAATTCTAAGGCCTACATGCAGATTCATACAGAAGGTAGAAAGACTGTACATCTAGGCAAATGTTGTCCATTGACTAACTATGACAACAATTTGAACGAAGACACATACAATAGCATGCTAAGGCCTTTCGACACCTACCATCGGTTGCCCTCCCCCCTCCTGTCACACTTGTCTCAAGGCCAACAGTGTCCTTGTCTTCATGGAGGTCACCAATAGCCAACCGCAGAGCCTCTTTCACACTCACAAGTAGGAGCTGTGCACAGTACAAGACATGCTATTGGTCAGGGGTAATCCCAAATAAAAAAGTTATTGACAGGTGTCTTGCTGATTGGCTTTTAGTTTACCTGTCCCTTGTGCTGATTGGCTATTTCTATACCTGTCCTTGGTGCTGATTGGTTGTTAGTTTACTTGGCCTTGGTGTAAACTGGCTATGTCTTTACCTGTCCTTGGTGCTGATTGGCTGCTAGTGAACTTGGGCTTGGTGTTAATTGGCTACTACTAGTACAATTAATGTACCTATAGTTAGGGCTGATTGTCTGTTAGTTTAGCTGTACTTAGTGCTGATTGGCTCATAGTTTACCCATCCTGTGCTGACTGGATGATACTGAGTAGATTCATACTGTATGTCCTGAATCACTCACCCAAAACTCTGTATCACATTCATATTTTACCACAAAATTCAGTGAATCAATAGCAGTCAATAAGTCAATCACATAATATAACTGTTGTGAGAACAGTGATATATCTAAGCTCACAATGCTTGTCCCTACCAGACTCAAAACACCTCATCAGCACTGAAGAAACCTTGCTCAACACAACATTCAAATAACGCTTTTCAAGTTATCCTTTTATGTCCCATGGTTTTGATATTATTCATTGGCACTTACAATGTAATAAATGCAAACTAAAAAGTGATTTTGTACCTTTTTGTCCAACAGTGTCTTCTGCTGCTGTCTCTGTTCTCCTAACTGTTCCTGTCCTGACTGAAAGGTCGATTCAATGTGCGGAGCTCTCCTCTGTACGAAACAGGAGAGGAAACAGATAACAGAATTAAAAAATTGTCCATGCCTACACTTGCAACAGTGGTGCATCATATTATATTTATCGCTGAAACATGTGTGTTATTGTAATGCTAGATTAGTGCAAGCCACCATTTCAGTTTCACATTAATTATGGCTGTCCAAGTGCAATTGTCAACGTAGGAATGGCTGCTGTCAGGTGAAAGGATCATCGGTTACCAGTTACTCCCAGCATCTTATAGCCTCCATGCTAAATGATTGGGTATAATGTGGCATAAATGGCATGGGCCAGAAGGAAGAAAAAAAATGCCACAAAACTCATAAATGTGCCAGCTTTGTGTCCAATTTGTATATCAATCCAGCATTACACACATTTTGCAAGGATGTTGACATATTAATGGTAGTATAAGCTATCTGTAACATATCATTGATGCCCCCTAACATGTTACAAGGAAACTGCATGAGAAGAAATGCAGATAGTAAAGGGGGATTTGATGACAATATTTAGACAATATTTATTGACACGACAAAAGTACAGGGACTTTCGTAAGGTCTTCTACAACTAGAATTTCACGTGAACTAAAGCTAGTAGTTGACTAGTTCAAAGACACATGACTGTGAGGCATTTTGGTACCTACCATTGAAGGATAAATGTAAAAAAACTTAAGCAGAAAACAATATTTGCATCAAGTCTCACAGTGTACACAAGTACATACAGAATCACCATGAGACACTCAACATCTAGTCACAAGAGAGAAACAAGCACTGCAAAGATTACCTGCTCTTCTAGCTTATCCTCACCCTGATTGCAACGTGTAAGAGAGAAAGTCCAGTTTATTTCCTTAATGTGCACTCAGAAGCAGAAATAGTAACGAACCGGTGTATCAATAAATATTTGATGCATATATGTCTTACACAGCTGTAAACACAACATGTGAATCCTTTTGCACGGTCAAGTAGCATCCTGCATACAGTACAACAAGTACAAGACAATAGAAAATAGAAGGCAGGGATCTGACAAGCACTGAGACAACAATCAGGCCTGCATACATATGTATCTGAGGTGTGCATACCTGAGAGTTCTGTTTGAATGTTATCATTTGTTTTTCAAGGTGGAAGACTAATGTCACCTGGTGGTAACATGTGAATGGAGGTTACTTTTACTGTTAATCAATGACTACAAAAAACAGAACTGACTGTAACAACAAGAACCAACACTTAGTACCTCCCACTCATATTCAACTTCCTCCATAGACTCCTGGTGCATTAAATGGATGGAGAGAAAGATGTGAAAGTGAAATGAGATGTTTCAGTTCCTGAACTGAAAATGCATACAGTGTTTGCAAATTTGTGTTCTGTATGACATGTGGACCACAAGTCATACAAGTTGTGAAACACATTGGAAACAAACGAAATACTGTAAGTCTTGATTTGATAAAAACGGTCACTTAACTTAGTTGATTTTGCGGCGCTATTCATGATCAACTGCTAAAATTTCATTGTCACTATTATTTGATCACTCACCTGCTGACACTAAAAGCAGGTGAGTGATCATGTCGCTAAAAACTAAATGCAGTGAGCTACTCCATTTCCCCCCAACCGCTATAATTACTGACAGCTATATTAAATGGATTTACAATTATTATAGTAATAATAACTCACTTAGTTTTGTGCAGTGCACATATTTTGAGTCTAATGTTGAATCAAGTTTTTAGTAAGCATGGTTTCTATCAGGTCAACAGCATTAGTAGCTTGGTAAGCAATTCACCAGAGTAACTTTCTGACCCAGGTCCCTTGTACTGGTGCACCCAACATAAAATCTTTGCCGCACTGAGCATTTTGAACACTGCCCTGTATCTGTTGTACAAGTACAATGTAGGTGCATTTTAGTCTGTCAACATTTAAGTGCATGTAACTATAACCAATCTGTGCTCATACCACAGGTCCTAACTTTACCTCTAAGTCTTCATCCTATTGTGGGGCATTATAAAAACAGAAAAATCTGTTGAAAAAATCATGGTCCAATGTACTTCGAGAATATCAACTGCCAAAGAACTACACAGTGGAAATGCAGAACATACAAAATGACTTGTACTCCACACAATGGCACCATTAGCAAGAACAGTCAGATTATAGTTGAAGCAATAGTCATATATAAAAAGTTCTTATTTCAGCCACAAACACTTGCTATGTACAGAAATATCAACAAAAATTGCAAATGACTCAATCTGGATTATAATTGTGAAATCCAAAAGCCTCATACATGTAACAGAAGACAGAAACCCACACGTAGTACACTTGGGACACATGGAATATAACCTCAATTCACATTATACCATCAAGTAACATTATTCCGCCACCTTGGAAAAAAAGTGTTCAAACAGAACTCTGATTCTGCAACCATCAGGACTCCTGCTTATCCTAATAGAACATACTATGTTCTATTAGGATAAGCAGGAGTACGTATTACATGTACCTGATGGTTGTTGCACCGGAGTTTTGTTTGAACACTATTTTTCCAAGGCGGCTGAATAATATTACATGGCAGTATAATGTGAATTGAGGTTACTTGAAGAAAGACATTTTGCAGTTAGATATAGGAATGGAAACTTCAATTACAGTAACTTCAGAAAGAAAGGAGGTGGAAAAAGAAATAGGCTGCTGCAAGGCTTCTGAAGATTCTTGTCACAAAGGCGATGATTCTAAGACTCACCATCCATCTACTTGTTCTTCCTCCCAGTTTCTTCTTCCGCATCTCTAAGAAGTTCTTGATCTCTGCCATGCCTTTAAGTAGCAGTTCCAGGTGCATTTTGATGTTATCTCTGGTCCCTCGCATTCTAAAAAACAAAACATTCAATTTTTTATTCCATATCCTGATAATTTGATTGATCTTCCTACAGAGAAAATGAGAAAGAGAGTCGGATGACACTCAAAATGTCCATAATTTATCCAGTTGTAGAGAATGATCTCTCCTTGAAAGATCTGAACACAGTTTTGGTGGAATCAACCTTGTTCAAGAGAATTACTTCATACAGTTGACCTTATGAGCATGTGATATCAGTGAAGGGTTAAAGGCTACGGGTAGTTGGAAAAGTCCCACGTCCTGATTTATGTAGATTGAAAACAAGCATTTTCCAAAATCATAAACATGTTAATTCCTAAGTAGTCAAATCTGTGTAAGGTGACTCAAAAGTGACTCAAGAGTGGTCACTAAAGACACTGGTAGTCACAATAGACAAGTTGCTTGTGTGTGGAGACATTTCAAGGGACTGAGGAAAAGCGATCACCTTCAGTGGGTGGTTGTCTGACAGGTTTGGCTCTATGTAAGTTGCTCACCTTTCGAGGTACCTGCCGTCACATTTCAAGTTCTTCAAGTCTTCTTTGGCCTGGTTGACTTTTTTCTGAACATCGTTGAGCTGGAAATAGAAATAAAGGCCATTATCAATACATGTATAGTGAAGAGTTTTAACTTTATTCCAACACAAGAAGGTTTCTTAACATAAATTTTCAACTGAACAACGTCAAGTCTTCATCAGATGTGAGATTCATTCTGTCCGAAGCAAGTTGCTTGCCGGGAAACCAGAAACATGACGTCATTACATGTACTTTGTGGGTGTCAAACATATTAATTGATTTCTATATAATTTCTTTCAATTCATTCTTTCAGTTAAGGTTCTACATGTTTTGGCCTGCTTAAAGTTAAAGGTAGGACACAAGTCTAAAGTACATTGTCTAAAGTAGACCTACATGTACTTATGACAAGCATTGAAATTTCTCTTACATTTCTCTTACATTCAAATGCTATTCATGACAAATTCATAATTCTGCCTTTGATGTAAGAGAAATCGCATCTTGGCCTAAGAAAAAGCTCTACCATACTTTGTAATTATTTCATGAAATGTTAGTAATACCATATATACAAAATAATGTCATGTGTTTATTTTGATGAAACGTTACCCACCTTTTCTCTGACAATGGCGATATCATCCTCTAGCCCACGTTTCACATCCTCCAGAAACTCTTTACTGTACTCTTTCAGAGAAATTTCCTACAAGGAAAAAAAAATACAAACTCTTGATTTCCTTCTCTCTCCAGAGTCTAACATAATCATACACTACATGACTGTGACTCGTGTTAACACTCTTAGTGAGCCCTGGATTTCTATTATAATATGTTCTTTAAAAAATGCCTTTTTGACCTGCGAAACAAAAGCCAAAGGCACCTATTCTGTATATACCATACGGTAAGATGTTTTGAGGCGTAAGTAATATTGTTGCAAGAATAATATGTGGCATTTCATCATCATCAGCTTGTGCAGGTTGCATGGATGTCCATGACTCTCTCTCCATGTGGCATTTGGTGGCACCTACAGAAGTCTGTGTAAAGTTTGTACCAAACATAATGGCTGGTTCCTTGCTGCTCTAAATCAAACTACATAATTATATATAACGCATAGTACATGAAATGAGTTGGGCAATTTGCAGAGGTTGGACGTCATAAGCTCCCTCATACATGGAGCTGCTGTCTTTATGTCCCCATCTGAAAGGATGATAGGAGTCTTTTCCAGTTGTATCCAGGCCGAGCGCGAACCCGTGCTGCTCTGAACCCGCGCTACTGTGAACCTCTGGTTCCGCGGAATGTGTGGTTTCTGTTAACAAGTAACCTCTAAGATGTAATCATGCCGGTGTGAAGATACTGGTGTTAGTTCTGTGGCTTCTGACAAACATGGCTGGCCCAGATTTGTTCTACTGCTAATTCTAATGTCAATGTGACCTGAGAGTCACCTGGACCTCACAGCCTGAGCTAACAGTTTTATAAGTTAGCAGCATTCTTGGCCCATAAAATGTTAAAAATTGTTGGTTAGAAAGTAAAACAGCAAGGTGGTCTTGTGGTCAGGGTGAAGGACTCATAACTAGAAGGTACTAAGTTCAAATCCCTGGCAGGTCACTTTGTTGTTCCCTTGGAAAAGGCACTTTAGACCTACATTGTATTTCCTCACTCGACTCAGGTGAAAACAAGTACCTAAGCTTCGGTTAGGACGTCCCTCGGATAGGATGTTAACTGGAGGTCCGTGTTACAAAATAATGTACCCACCCCCCAAGCATGTTTAAGCACCCACCACTCTATTCACCACACTATTCAAAAAGAGTAAAGGACAATCCCAGTAAGTATAAATCAAATACAGGCTAGACGTGTCAGTTTGGATAGTATACGTATCAAATTACAAAGAATTCAAACATATTTGCCTGCAAAACTACAAAGATATTGAAAAGGATATATTATGTCTATACAATAGTCATGTACATGCTATTAAATAATACCGGTATTTACTGATTTCCAACTGCATTCAAACTTTACAGTTACTGTAACAAAATGTCATAATTAGTGCACAACAGACGACCTGATCAACAGTACTGACAGATTCCAGCAAAGCTTAAGCTTGGGAAAAACATGCTGCGTAAAAAGAACAGTCCTGGGACCAGTACATTACAGTGGCAACTTTTGGAGTCAAAGGTTAGCAATTATCTGGGACCATGCCCTAAGGCATTAAAGTACAGAGTTGTCTGCAGAACAAGTAAACATAATTATTGTATGTTGTCAAATTACATTTATCAAGAACTGAGTTGCTAACACACATATGCACGCACATACAAACACACACACACACTAAATATAAAACTCTATTTCAAGCAAATACAATAAATGCAGTACCAGCTTGGCATGTATTTATATAGTGGTACATTTGTATATTTCAAAACTGGAAAGTTGCAGAAAATGGTGTCTTATTAAAACAGAAGATCAGTACAATACAATGTATAAGTATTAATTAATGTACAAGAGCTCCCAAACATACCTGGTATTCATAGATTTCTCTATACCATAGTTGAACCTTATCATGCTATACTACAATGTACATAAATTAAAAACAAAACAACAAAAACGTATCAAAGGTGTCGATTTCCCTCACCTGATTCACGACTTTCCTGGCAAAGTCACTGCGGTGTTCTTTCATGATCCGTTTGGTCCCGTCGGTGATTTGGAATTGGCGCTGAAGTTCGTTGTCAGCTCCGTTTAACAGACACATCTGGAAATGATAGGGGGACACCGGTGTCATCGTCAGACACCCTAAGGCCTCTTTTCAAAATGTCTGTAGTTCAAAATGGCTCTAGTTCCAAGATGGGTCACAAAAAAGAGCCATTTAAAATCCATCTGGTTCAGTAAAGGGTTGTGGGGCAGCAAAATGTCATTGTCGGACACCCTTAGGCCTGTTTTAAAATGTCACTGGTTCAAACTGGTTCTAGTTCCAAGACAGGGTCACAAAAAAGAGCCATTTAAAATCCTCCTAGTCCAGTGAAGGGTTGTGGTACAGCAAAATGTCATCGTCTGACACCCCTAGGCCTGTTTTTACATGTCAGCAGTTCAAACTGGTTCTAGCTCCAAGTGAGGTCACACAAATAAGCCATTTAAAATCCATCTAGTCCAGTAAAGGGTTGTGGTGGTAGCATCATAAAAATCTCTACACCAACACTACAGGTCCTGACAAGCATAAGAAATGGCCAAACTGCACATGTCACGAGGGGGGCATAGTTCACTGAACTTTTTGGCACGTGTCCAAGACACTGGCTTGATGACCAAGCCCTGGACACTTCTTGGTCATCTGCTGAAACCTACATGTATAGTAAAGTGCCTCATGTGCAGACAGTACAGTGTACTTAGACCTTTGTAACCCTACTATCTGTTGAAAAAAAATACTGTAAGTTCAGAAACTTTCACTGTGGTTATATTTCTACAGAATTCACGGTGACCTCTCCACCACGAATTCAAAAACACTGCAAATATATCTTTGATCAAATACTGTACTACAATGTTGTTTCAACCGTGAATCTAAATTACACCGTGAAAACCTCCTTCTTCCTCTTACCGCGAAATGTAACTGCAGCGAAATTAAATGCATCTACAGAAGACATCTCTGGCAAGAATTAGGGCACCCCAAAGGTATTGCAACATCACTGGATCACACAATAATAGTTGACCTTTGGACTTGTGCTACCTATTATGCTGGACGTGTGTAATGTACATTGTACCCATGCAAGCAAACATACAAAACTGTTACGATTAATGTGTAACCTTAAGAGAGTATGTGGCATACTTCCTGTTGGGTGAATTATTGAAGTTAATACATCATTGTTATGAAATTATGCTTTGTGCATGCCATGGCACTGTATTGAGTACAAAATAGAGCTAAAAGCTATAGGAGAACGTAACACCATATACATGGTATGCTGAAAGGCTCTCAGTGGTGGAACATGTAGTGAAAGTTCATTGGACCGGTAAAATAAAAACAAGACAATCCATCTAGGCATTCTTGAGTTATTGTGTTCTAGCCAGCTGGAATTTTTTCTCCATCAGCCCAATTTCCACTGACTAAAAAATCCTTCCAAAAATATTTTTTTTCCGTCACTGTGTACAAATCTCCATCATTGAGTATAAATTTCACTGTCACAACGGCAGTGGCATTGTTGAAGGTCGATCTCAGTGTGGACAGCATTGATCGACTCACCCACGTGCACTGTTATGAAACAGATTTAAACTACAAAATCCAACACAAGGGGAAAGTTTGGTACTCAAATTTTCAACTGGTCAGCTCCAATCTTCATCCAGGAATGTCTTAAAGACCCCCTCACATTTCCTCGACCGATCGTCGGTCGATTTTCAGAAAACCTTTTTCACCAAGTTTATGACAAAACAGAACATCAACAAGGGTTTATAACAACCTTGTGTGACAAAAGCTAGCTGCCATTTGTACTGCACATCATCGACTGTCCTAAACATGTACCTAGTTTGCTGTCGCAAAGTCGTCAGCCAAGCTCCACCCTTGATTTGTGAGGGGGGCTTTAAAATTATCATAATAAACCTTCTTGATGAAGGTAATACCCTACCTGCATCTCCAACATGTTCTCTATGAGTGGGAGGTCGTCTGGGGTGAGCCTGATAACTGGTAGAACGTAGCAGTGCAGCAGGCGGAACAGATCCTGCTTGTACTGCAGGGAAAAAAAAAACTTTATTAATAACTTTATTATTTGCACAACAATAACAACAACAATTTCATCGTTTGTACAACAACTTACAACAGTTACTGCAACAAGTGCACCACAAAATTTTACCTGCACCAGGACCAATACTCATTATAGAAAATGCTACACTTCACTTCCAACACTGGAATTACTAAAGGGACTTACTCCTCTAAATTTTTGGCCAAACTCTGCCGACCTTGTTCACAGAATGACCCCTCTACTTCCCACAAGTGAGGAATATTAGGACCAATGCTCTTTTTCTTTTTCAAAGGAAGAATAACTTCACCAGTGACATTGTCAAGTTTGTCACAAAAAACTGATTAGGTACATATATCACTGAATTCTTTATTTAACATTTGACAGGAGGTATGCATGCATGATGATCAGTCTTGCAACAAGTAGTCATTCGCAAAAGTCCATATAAACTGCAAGATACCCAGTCAGGGCTCGAATTAAATTATTTGCTAAAGGTGCACAAATTAACTTGCATTCACTTGCTCAGGAAGGGGTAATTCGAGCCCTGCCAGTGCATGTTAGGTGCAGATAGACATCAGAAATACCTGGCAGGCGCAAACCCAATTTTACCTGCACTAAGGTGCATATGCAGGTGGTATTTTGAATCCTGGTGAGGTAAGCTTGTTACAATGTCTAGTGATAGAGAAATAAACAAAATTGTGTGACCATTACAAAGTATACAATGAAAATCTACCAAAAAATTATGCTGCTACAGGTTGACAACATGATCTCATGTGTGAACATGTGTGATGAACTACATACCAGTAATTTGTAGCTTGAAATTAGGAACAAACAAAAAAATGAACAGTGAGTAGGAAACTGAACAAAACAAATTTCTAGGCTCTCTGTGAGAAAAATTAATGCCCCGTGAGAAGTGGCGAAATTTAATACGCATATCTTCCCATGCCCAGAAAAACACCCCTTTTCTACAATTATAATTACATAGGCATCACTTTCAAATTTAATTTGTTACAGTAACACTAAAATTCTTACACTGTTCAGGGCTCAAAAATTGTTGCATTTCTTAGCCTAGCTGCTATGGCAAAGGTTGGAGAGATATGCTTGCAACCAAAACATTTTTACATGGGCAACACAATCCAAACAAAGAGATCATAGTAGTACTACATGTACATGTATACAAACTTGCTTGTACGTAAATAATTCTACACCAACTTACTCATGCAAGTGGTATTTCAATTCCTGATTATGAACTATTTCACAGGTAATAACTGCCACATAGCATTCGCTCACCCTGCTTGTATGGACCACCTTCTCAGACATTGTAAATAGGTAAACCACAAACGTCTACCTGCTGATGACCTCATAATCTTAATGTCCTCCTCCAATGTATAAACAACACCTCAATGACATAGACCATTGTTCTAGAACAATACTGATGAAGTCATACTAAGTCAACTAGGGTCAGTACAAACCGACCTGGAGGATATGTAGAGCAGCCTACTCAGTGAATTAAGTGATCAGACCATCAGATCAGGGCAACCTAATCTATAACTAGAGCAAAACGAGACCCCGAATGCTGATTGGTCAATATAAAAAACCTGAGTTAGAATGCCCTGCACCGAAAGGTATAAAATAAATTAGGAGGAGTGGTCCAATCTCGAATAAAGTCGAAACCGGTCGAATACCGTGTCTCAGCTGTCATTGTCCCAAGCTACGAACTATGCCACATAGCATTTTGACTATTTGGCTATATCTATCTTCTATACAATAAATTAAATGCACAAACCTCTTTAGTGGCGGAGTCTCTGTCTAACAGTTGTTCAGCGATGTCAAACAAGTTGTCCTGATCATCATCATAATCGTAGCAGCTCCCAGGCCCATAGACTGGAAAGGGGAAGTTCAACAGTCAAGAAAGGAAACTGAAACCAAACTATAGCTTATCAGTCTACATGTGTACATGCATGTTGTGGTGGGGATATACATGACATCATATGTGTAAAAATAGACTATAACTCACTGTTAAATGTTTGACCAAGGTGTGGGTCCGGAGTATATAAAACTGTTTACTACATACTTCAAATTATAAGGCTATGGCCTTTAGAAATGATCTTGGTATGTACGGCTTGGAGTTGGAGTGGTCGGAGGGCGAGTAGGTCACCCATCTATTAGTAACCTAATGTACATGTACCTTAACTTTACACTCCAGGACCTATATGATATGCTATATTTAGGTAGTAATTATGTACAAATATACTTAATTTCCTGAGTACAGGAGCCAGCTGTGTGTTTGGAGTGGTCCAAGGGGTGTGTCGTAAGTCTCCCATCTCAACACATTATGTTGGTGCACATTCACACTCCAGTGATATTTTGTATCTAGTTGGTACATGCACCACCTAGTCTAGATATAAATCACTTACTTCCTCGAGGACATGAGCCAGCCGTGTGTTTGGAGTGGTCGGAGGGGTTAGGGTTAGGTGGTATGTGAACTTACTTTCCCAAGTACATGACCCAGCCGTGTGTTTGGAGTGGTCGGAGGGGGCATAGGTCACCCATCTCAACACAACACCACATGTACATCAATTTCACACTCCTATGATATTCTAGGGGTTAGGGTTAGGGCTAGGGTTAGGCAGTATGTGAACTCACTTTCTCGAGTACATGACCCGGCCGTGTGTTTGGAGTGGTCCGACGGGGCGTAGGTCACCCATCTCACCACCTGCTGCTGGCAGTTGATCCGCACAGTCTCCAGTAAAAGCACCTGGTGGGAATACAGAAAAAAGCCAAAATATTATAATCAGGCTTCTAAATTCTTTTTGGAGATACAATGTACCTGCACCACACAAATTTTACCTATGCCAGTAACTCATTTTTTTTAAGTTTTGAAGAACATTATATCGTTATTATATGTGGCAGGATGTAATGATCAGTACAGCAAAAAGTAGACAGTGACAAACTCCATATAAACTGCATCTGACTCAGTGCAGGTTAGGTGCAGGTACAGGTAGACATTAGAAGTACAATGTACATGCACAGGTCTAATTTTACCTGCACTAAGGTGCATATGCAGCTGCAGGTGGTACGATAATAATGTACCTTCTAATCAACAGTTGATCCACACCTGGCAGGAACATTACTCAAAACTCAATAGACCCAACCCTACAGCTGTACCTGTTCCCAGCACATTAATACAATGTATATAACATAATAAACACATGAGGATCATGTGCATCATGATGATATCTGCAGTGATCAAAATACTTTATATACTCAGGTTGTACAGTGGGCAACCTGGTGAAAATCTTAGGTTGCCCATAAACATCTTAGGTTGCCCATTATTGTGAAAGTCTTTAATTTCAGAATCTGTGAATAACATCTGCAACCTTTAAAAATAGCCAAATTTGCATATAACGTTAATCAGGAGTTGAAAATTGGGGAAAATTAGTCTGTTGCTACTTATTTCATAACCTATCTATCACCTAAAAAGTATACTAGTATATTCTGTTTTTAACAAGTCCAAATATATCATGGTCCACAAAAAACATCTAGCTTGGGGACCTATCTAGCAGTAAAATTAGGTTGCCTGACCCAGTAAAATAAGTTGCCCTGGCTGAGCAAGTGGGTAAAAGGGTACTAAGTCTTCATACGTTGTATCTGTCTGACACACAACACTAACGTTCGAAACTTCCTGGCTAATAAAAAAACTTTTACCTTTGCGTAATGGGTCAAATGTTTGATACAACTTTTTAAAGACAACTGGACAAGGACATACAAATAATTTTTTTTCAATTTAACAAATCTAAGCAGGGGTACAATTTAATTTAAGACTTGCCATAATCGTGTCTTCTTCAGAAACTGTTCGATACAAAATACAACGGTCATAAACTTATTTGAGCAACACTGAATAACAACCTAATCGATTGTTAAAATGACAAAAGTAGTGGCAAGTGTTTACTTAAAGTGATTTTCATCACTAAATTGTATTGACACATTAGACTCGAACATGAACTTTGCTCCTTCATCCATTCTAATCACAAATATGTATGTACTAGTAGGCACCAAGATTTTCAAGAATTTAAAACTTAAATGACACTGAAGTTATCTGGCCGGGTTGTCTAAGTTAAGCAAAATCTATGTGCTACTCAAGCAAACAAATCTTCCATTATTTTCCCAAACCCAAAGGTAATCGTTGTCGTGTGTATTGCCCAAAGGTAACACACATTATGGAATTGGATAAAGTTCCTCTAACAAAGGAAAGTACATGTCTATACATATGAGCTTTTTTCTCACATTGTGCATATAGGCTATATACTATTAGGTTGTCACACAAATACAGAGAGACAACCTGACCTACAAGGAACGTCTCTCCACC
>LZCU01158022.1:3682-15060 GCA_001663935.1 Asymmetron lucayanum | reverse complement strand
CATGTGAGTAGAAATCATCGGGATGTAAAATGTGGTAAATACTGCACTGACACGTCGCTCTGGGTGGTGTAACGTTCCCCGTCCATCAGGCGCTCCGGTGCCATCCACTTCCACGGCATCTTCCTAAACTTGTCCTGCCGACGGTAGCCTCGGCTGTAGATGTGGTCTGCCAGCCCGAAGTCACAAATCTTCACCAGTAAGTTCTCACCGACCAGCACGTTCCGGGCGGCCAAGTCACCGTGGACGTACTGAGCTTTGGCGATGTGGTCCTGAAAAACAAGCACTGGGCGAATTGAACATGACTCTGCACAGCCGTACGAGTGAATTATATAATACTACTGTAACCTAACGTCCCAAATTCCTCGATGAAAGCAATAAATTAACCTGGCGATTTGAAGCTTAGCTATCAGAATTTTTACGGGCTACTGATACAACAATAGCCCTATTAGCTTAATAGTTTTCATGTTGAAGTTTAAGAATAACTTACCATTCCTTTAGCAATCTGGCAGGAGACCTTGCACATCTCTCTCTCGTCGAAGTTGTAAATAGGGTCGGAGTTTTTGTAGCACGCATCGCTCTGAGTGTTATGAAAATGAAGGAAGACAGTTACTACTTCACGGAATGAGAACAAGAAAGAAACTTATATGTTAGGCTTTAGAATTAAACAAAAATAACTTATAAGCAAAAAGGAGCAGATAGTATGTTTTTCCCTCTATGTCGAAAGCTTCCGTAAGCTCTCTTCCTGCCAAGCATCACTGTTATTTTGTTATCATGATGCAAATTATGGCATAAACAATGCTTAACAGAACAACGCTGACGGTACCGGTACATTTGTAGTTCCATAACAACTTTAATAGAATGTTCCAAAGTCTCAGCATCTTGTAATCGGACATCAGCATTATTGTATTGTGCTGTCGGGTTGGCCTTAATTAAAGAACAAGTTTATGTTTGCACGGTTACATGAGTTATAAAGTTGCTAGATGAATCATAAGGAATACGTTTCGTAGTCACCTTCCGTGCTTCTTTACATCTCTGTAAGAAGTTCTTGAGGTCTCCGTACGGCATGTACTCGGTGATGAGGTACAGGTCATGTCCCTCCAGGCTGCAGAACCCGATCAGGCTCAGCAGGTTCTCGTGTGTCCCCAGGTCGGCAACGGCGTGCATTTCGTGTAGGAAACTCAACTTTTCCTCCTCGTCGGCGCTCGCTGTGTTCGAACGGGAGCTCGCTGCTGTTATGTGCTAGTATCTACTTCTTATCGCCATAGTACCACATCATAGATCAATTTCAACAAAATACAGTATGAACGCACACACACACATATAATGTGGCGCTAACCCTAAAACTGTATCTTTAAAATGTAACTTGTTTCCGCACGAAGAACTGCCAGTTATTAAGTTTTATCCTTAGTCTATCAAGCATCTGCATTAAATGTATTTGAAAATTCATGTACCTGTCAATGTTTTCAAGGCGACCTCCTTGCCCTCATTCTCCTGCCCGCTCTCCTGATACAGAATTGCGCGAGAGACGACGCCGAAGGCACCTCTGCCTATCTTCTCACATATTTGAAGTCTTGTAGGGTCTATCTCCAAGCCAGGAAACTTTGGTCTGGGTGGAACTATTGGCGACATCACGCTGATATCCACTGCAAAATATATGCATTTAACCGGATAAGGCTGTTTCATTGGCGAAGTCAAACAGTAGCGACACTGGATGTATTGCTTGCTCAATGTTGCGATTTTGTTTCAAAGACGCTAACGTACTTACATTGCTGTGAGTTGGCTTGGCTTTGGGATGATTTCCTGAGCATTTTCCGTCTGGTCCGTCCAAGAAACATCGCTAATCCGGCGCCAATCACCACTACAGGTGCTACCGCAATGGTGCCGCCAACGGTGAAGTGGTTCAGTTCTACACCCGGCAAAGCAAGCAGAATAAACTCAAAGACACAGATTTCAGTCTTTACATACGTTGTAATTTACTTGTCTTTTAGTGTTGAAAGTATTCGATATGAATCCCTTATAGTTACTTCAAAAAAGTATATTTTCCCATTGATGATAAAAGTTATGTATGTTTTAGGTATTGTACATACATATCTAGAACCTCGACAAATATCACTCGAATTCGGTAACTTTTCCGATAATTGTACACTGTATTAATTCTGACAGTTCTTTTTTACTAGTAAGCGATGCTCTGTCCCCCACACCATTGTACCAGGTAGAGAATTTATGGTTTCTTACGTTGACAGTTGCGGCCTCCCCACCATAGCGGACAGACACATGTGTAGCCGAACTCTTCACTCTCTCGGCACTTTCCTTTGACACCACACGGACTCGATATACACTTGATGGCTGTTACAACATAACAAGAAAACAAAAGTGGGATAAATAACAGCTACTGTAATCTTTGTTAGTTTTTATATCATCACGTCTATGTAATATGGAGGTACTGTTTTTGGTTGGCTGTCTTTGTGTGTGTGTGTTTGTGTTTGCGCATACTGATCGAAATAACTTTTTCAACCTCTGGCTGGATTTCAATGGAATTTGGTGTGCTATGTGTTGATAACCCGAAGGTCAAGGTCGATTTGGAGCCCTCTAGCGGTTCATTATGGTATTGTTTTGAAGCTTTCTGAAGATGCTGCGGAAATTGGAGTGCTAGATGGGTATTGGAGTAACAAAGAAGTGTCAAAAGGCTGTTGTCCGTAGCATCTTGAACTGCAACTGCAGAAGCGATTTTGTCCGAAACTTTAAAAAAGCATTACTCGGAATAGTTTTGACGGATTGTCAAGATTTTTGTATGTTCGTACCTTCGGTGAAGAAGAGTATAATTATGGTCACCAACAGCTAATTTGCATGCTTAATTAGGTTTTCGTATCTTTTGATCGCAGGATGCTATGGACTCCAACTTGGGCTGAAAAGAAATATATGGCAGGTGAAAGTTATACAAATATCAATAAATACTGTACATAGGGGCGTACGTTGCATAATGAACAATAAATCAGCAAAGGATCAAAATATTTCTTGGGGGTATGTGGTTTCCTGACTCTGGGTTTGCTGTGTTTTCTATGAACTTCTGTGGTCAACACTGCCAGCTACGATGGCCATCTTTGATTGTTGCATAAATTCCTTTGAGCTACCACTTTAGACCTAGTGCCTATTCTATTCGAATACACACTGACTGCTGTCATATGTATAACGACAAAATATTAAGTTATCAGCATTCAAGTTTAGGTCGCATGTCATCTTTGCTATTTTTAACGCTCGTTGTTAAAAATGTTCAGTCTCTCAGTTAATTTCCTTTTGTTTTAGTCACTCCATGACTAGAAATTAAGCTCTTGATTTTAGATATCTTATCTAAATACAATAGAAGGGAAGACGGAGACACTTACTTTTGTTGCAGTAGGGCCCTGTCCAACCAGGGTCGCACACACAATTGTCATTTGCACAGTCCCCATGTTGACAAATTCTGCCCGGCTTGACGCGTCCAAGAGCGACACCTTCCATGTGTTGAGGGGAACTGCAGGTGACGAGGCTGCTGTTTAAGGCGGGTGGTGGCGCAGGTATCAACAGATGCAAAGCTCGTAGACTGCAGTCACACCTCCACGGGTTCCCCGCGAGGCTACTCGGCTGAGAAACACGCATGAAGATGTCGGCAGGGAGATTCTGTATGCTGTTACTGGACAGGTTGAGCTGAGACAGTTTGGTCAGGCGGGAAAAGACGGATGCTGGGACGGTCTCTATGTAATTACCAGACAGGTCCAGCTGAGATAGCCGGGAGAAATGAGAGAAGACGGAGGCAGGGAGAGTCTTAATGTAATTATCCGACAGGTCCAGACGGGATAGGCTTGTCAGATGGAAGAATACTGCAGTTGGTAGAGTAACTATATTATTTCCAGACAGGTCCAGTCGAGATAATCTGGTCAGATTAGCGAAGACTGGGAGAATCTCTATGTTATTTCCGGACAGGTCCAGCCGAGACAGGTTGAACAGACTAGAGAACACTGCAGACCGAACAATCTCTATGTGATTGTACGACAAGTCCAGTATTTCAAGACTGGTTAGCGCTGGAAATACATCACCAGTGAGGTTTCGTATATTGTTGTCTTTTAGCTTCAAAAGTCTCAAGCTCACAAGTTGTGAGAACGCTCCCGAGGAAAGATCAGAGAGGCGGTTCTTGGACAGATCCAGCTTTCCTAACTTTGTTAGATGCAAAAATACTCCTTTTGTTAGATCTCGTATGTAATTGCTAGACAGGAATAGTTCGTACAGTCTACTAAGAGGGGGAAATACCCCATGCGGAAGAACTTCTATATTGTTACCAGATAGATCTAGCCAGGTCAGACGGGTGAGATTTGTAAAAACTGCCGTGGAGAGACTCGAGATGTTGTTGTAGCTTAAACAAAGTTTTGTCAGACTGTTAAGGCCGTTAAAAATTCCTTCAGACAGGTTACCTATATCGTTGTAGCTCACAAAAAGGTATTCCAGGTTGGCGAGGTTTGCAAAAATTCCATCAGGCAGATTCTGTATGCTGTTGTAGCGGAGATTAAGCCTCTTAAGCCTTTTGAGATTAGAGAACGTCCCATCAGGCAGGTTCTGTATACTGATGTTGCGGAGATGAAGTCTCTTCAGGCTAATAAGGTTCGAGAAAATCCCAGCAGGAAGTTCCTTTACGCTGTTACTGTCTAGGGAAAGCTCCTCTAGGTTGGCAAGGTTGACGAAAACCTCATCAGTCAAATTCTGTAAGTTGTTATAGCTCAGAGAGAGCTCCACCAGACTGGAGAGAGCAGAGAAAGTCCGAACCGGCAGTTTCCGTATACGGTTATGGCTAAGATTAAGCCTTTGCAGGCTTATGAGGTTGGAGAAAACCCCATCAGGCAGAGTCTGTATGCTATTACTGCGAAGATTAAGCCTCTTAAGCCTGGTGAGGTTGGAGAAAACCCTGTAAAACAGATTGTCTATACTGTTATTGTGGAGATGAAGTCTCTTCAGGCTGATAAGCTGGGAGAAAACCCCAGCAGGCAGGTACTGTACCCTGTTGCTGTCCAGAGAAAGCTCCTCCAGGCTGTTAAGGTTGAAGAAATCCTCATCGGTAAGGTAGTGTAAGTTGTTGTAGCTCAGAGAAAGTTCCACCAGACGGGGGAGGGAGGAGAAAACCCCATCAGGCAAGTTCTGTATGCGGTTGTAGTTCAAGATGAGCTTCTTTAGACTGGTGAGGTTAGCGAAAACCATGCAAGACAGATTTTGTATGTGGTTATAGCTGAGATCAAGCTTCTCCAGACTAAGAAGGTCTGTGAAATCCCCATCCGACAGGTGTTGTATGCTGTTGGAGCTCAAAGAAAGCCCCAATAAACTGAATAGACCAGAGAATACCTCCTTAGACAGGTGCTGTATGCTGTTGGAATCCAGACACAGATAGGTTGTGTTCAATGGTATGTTGGCAGGGACGTATTTATGTCCCTTTCCGTTGCAGGCAATGCGCCCATCCCCACAAAAACATTTATCAGGACAGGCGAGGGTAGCAGTGACGATCCACAGGAGACCAAGGACACTGACTGCAGTAGCTTGGCACGTCCTTCCGGAAGTGTGCACGCGGCACGCACGCACACGACACATGCTACCATTGTTCCTGTCGGCGATCCAAAGCATTCTGTAAAATTAATAATAAAATGTACTCTTGTTGGTGGCAAATGCACAGTTATTGTCCGTCGTAAATCTCAATGGCTTACTAGTATGTGTGCTCATAAATGTCCCTTCCTTCCATCGTGTCATGTCCGCTGCCTATTCCCTCAGGCATTTTAGCACTTGGGGCAACGTCTTGACATTCTCATGGAAACACCTTTTCACGTCGACAATCAGGCAATCCAGAAGGCATCCACGGGGCAGGTATGAGCTGAAGGCGATGTTAAGTGCCTGCTGAGTAGGCCAGTCCGGTGTCATACGTAAAACGTGTCCAACGAGAGCCGCCCTGCCCCGGTATACTTCTCTCCGTAGCGTGGAGGCTTTATCTGTAATGATACAGATATGTAAGCAATATTATACCATGTAGGATAATAGCCATCTGTTCTGATTGTATGACATAGTCAAATGTTTTATGCCACAGATTCGGTTGCATTTCATAGGTACCTGTCTATCAATCTAATATATGTCTATCTGTATATATACATGCTGTGGAAATACCAGACAACTAGAAGATCAACTGTTTTTAGATGTGCAGCAATAAAATGAATATACGTATTTATGCCCGCATAAATGAGCCTTGTTATTTCGGCAGTCGCTAGAAATCAAAGTATCGACGAACAAAATATCACTTTTAGTCATTTGAAAATAGTTTCAACAACACAGCATCTAATTTTCACCTCTACACGTGGAAAATTAAGGTATACATGAGTCAGACCTTTGGCAAGATAAAGACGAAAGGGCACCAGCAAAAATTTATACCTTATTATTCTTCCCCATTTGTACTAAATGCATCGTACAATTTGTTAAACATTATCTTCTTTTGTAGCTTCTCATTTTTTTAAAACAAACGATAATAGTGCGTTAAGGGTTTACATCACACGCCATAGGTAAATGCAATAATGCTGGCATATCGTGAATGAAATGTTACCCATCACATAAAAATCATAAACATCAGGCCGTGCCAGTTAAACGGATATCCGTAAAGCTAATCCATCCTTACTCCTCACGCTACCATGTTAGACATAGGGAATTAGGAAATACAGAAAATCAGCTTACGTTCGCCCTGACGACAGTTGTAGGAATAGAAGGGTGTGATATTTGAGGCGAGATCGGTTCAATTAGTTCCGCCTGTGGGTTTCATCACGGTCGGGAGATCTACTTCTACTTAATACCATTCAATAGAAATAATCATGTTAACAGTGATAGTGAAAATGGCAAACACTGTAACTCGTGCTTAGACGGTCCAGATGGAACTTGTTGGAAAGGAACAGCTCGTGCTGGTGTTAGGAGTTACACATCTCAATCTCATTTCAGCTGGCGCTATCCGGTTAAAACTGGAGGTGTACAATACTTCATGCGTCACTTGCATGCACTGGAAGCTTTCTCTTTGATTCTACGTGAGATGACGACAATATTAGCTGAGAGATGTTATATACGTTTTAACATTGTAGCACGTCAGGTTTTGTTTCCCTAGATTAAAAGCTACTCATAGGGTATCGGTGAGTTTGAACTGAAAATGTGATTGGGGAATTTGATTTTCTGTCCGAAGTAACAAACATTCCTTATGCTTTACCAACCGTTGTCCTGTTAAACGTTTTTTTCCAGTTGTCTCTNNAGAGTGATGGATGTCACTCGGAACGTCCGGAAATAAATCTCCGAATTTGTCTCCGAATCTCCTGGATGTCTAACCTTCATCAACGTACCTCTTACTTTGATTATGTATCTACTGTGCATACAACCCATTTAATAGTGTGAACATATCAATATGGGATAAGATGGCTACATGAATACACGACTACACTTACCACACATTACAGTTATTTGACCTTAAGGCCCTGATATCTGATAGGTCACCGTGGAGATTTTGGTGGAGATTCAGACAAAGGAACTTGATATTATCCACTAGGATCCCAAAGTTCATGATATTGTGTTTGGTACTTGCAGAATCCCAGCAACAGAAGTAAAGAAAGCTGCAAATTCCAAATCTTAATGAAAATCAGTGAAGACGAAATTGCCTGAGTGGGTTGCTCCACCAATGCTGTCATTTACTAACTCAGTGGACAGAAGGGACCTCACTGAACAGGTTCCCCTGCCAGATGTAGATCAGGACATATTGTGAGTTAGGCAGTCAACCAGTATGCCGGAAACGCCACCTGTTATCACGCGCTGACGGTTTTGAAGTCTCAGACTCTCTACTTAAGGCATAGCGCTGTTAAGAGTAACCCTGTAGTATAACACTATACTAGACAAAACAGCATTAGAAAGGGTTTGGAGACATTTATTTACAAGGGAACGTAGCCGCTACAAGGACACAGAGTGGCGACCATGCCATATATATGTATTGTAATCGTAGTTAGTGTTGTATAATTTTGTTTGGACCTCACATTTTAATGTAATTTGAGCTCTAGGTACAACTAAACATTGCCGGAGAGTACGTCAGCGGACACCACTAGAATTCCATCGGCTTCTGTTATAATTCGCCTCGGCCCGTTTCTGTCTCGACAAACGGTCGCTGCCATTTTGAATGGTCGCTGCCATTTTGAATGGTAGACGTGGTACATCAGTAACCACTGGAACTTTAAACAAAGGGGGGGGGGGCAGAAACTAAGTGATGAAAAAATAACCATTGATTAAGAATGTGCCAAAGTCATAGGAAATTCTTTCCACCAGGAAAAATATTTTATATACCAAAAATCGAACCTCCCTTAACTCTAACTCTAACCTTAAAACTAAGCTAAAGATGCCAATGATCACGGTACATGTTTTCAAGGTACTTAGATATGTCATCGACCGTTCAAAAGGCAATGGCCGTTTTGGAGACGGAAATTAGCGTCGCCTGGCGCTTTAGGAGAGTACGCTTGGTAATCTCCATCCCGACCAATCTCCCAAACAAGATTTTGCTGCCATCGCTTCCGCCTAAAAGTAAGCACTTAACCTGAGGAAGAATATTCTGCATTGAGTGAATATATAGGTGTATGGGTTATGTGTGTGTTATGATACTCATCCACTCTGATAGCGTTTTGATTTGTATTTTTACAGCGTAAGAATTCATCCCGCTTACGGATATTCCTTGTTGTTTGAAAATAATCTATAACTGCTTAGAACTACAAGATGGAGATCAAATCTGTAACGTTAGCCATCTGTAGTAGTTCCATTGCACATATCTATTAGTAGCACCTACTCTCTCCCTGCCAATGTTGCAACAATCTCCATTACTGTAGGCCTGACAGTAGCCACTTCCAGTGAGAATAGCACACGTCCAGTGAGAATAGTTAAACACTACATAGCGGTCCCTGTTTTAAACAGAGTGTTAACACAAATAGGAGAATTCGGAGAGGTAAAAGTACAAACCTTTTTCTTGACAGCGGTCTCAGAAGATGTACCGTCCTTTCTGGTACCCGTGGCAGCCTCTGGTTTGTCAGGGAGAAATCGGTTCCATTAGTTGCAAGCCGGGGTAGAGTGATTCAATTATATCTAATGCCCTTTGTTGGTGATAACAGTATTACCGATGGGAATGACAGTGCTGTACATTAAACCATTATGTCTTAATTGAATCATAACAGAGGAACCTAAATGTTATAGGCATTGATATACCAATGTTGACTGCAGTATGTGCCAGGAGTTACTCTTACAAAGCTTAAACTCAATCACGCAGTAATCTATGGCTCAGGTTGAAGGTTTTTACTGTATACGCGTTACTTTCAAATTATAGAGGCTTTCTCCTTGAATAATATTGGGCGTAAGCGGATAATTTGGAAATGAACGTATGTCCTGCTCCCTATGAATGTTGAGCTGCATATATGGACCAGACCGTTGACGAAGAACAAGTATAACAAGTACAAAACATGAAATGGTACTGGGAAACAATAGAGACTATGGGAGTTCTTAGTAACGTGCACTGATTAGAAATTCGAGATGTAACATGTCCGTAGCCAAGCGTTTGGGAGCTTTTTAGAAGCAGAGTATGCATGACTTTTCCATGGCCCTCCATCTATACCTCCAAAATTGCAATGACCCAAATTATCTAGCAGGTCACTGGAATGGGGATATAGTTTTTATCACACGCAAAACACTGAACCATTTTACTTGCAGCAGAAGAAGCATATATATGACCATGATGATGTTTTTAGAACCGACCTCGCAACACTCTCAGAATGAAGCAAATGGACACCGAAGTGCCTAATGAATGGCGCCGAAGTGGCTGATGAGAAATATGCTGTTACTCCAAGTAGTCTTTCAAGTTTACACTAAACAGAATGGGCTTAAAACTAGTTCGGCGTCCATTTGATTCACTCCGGGAGAGTGGACTGGCGCTTCGAAATACATCATCGCCATCTACTGAAACGTCCACCGGTCTCGAGTCTGCGCGGCAAAAATTGGTAGGCAAAGAACGACGTTGCAAACGGAAAACAGAGAAAAGGACTTCTGAAAAAGACAAATTCTTGAACACTGACCTAAAAGTGAGAGTAAAGCCAGATAGGTCTAGAAGACAAAACGGTCTGATTGTTGTTTTGCCATAGGTATGTAACTGAATCACTGATTGAAATATAATACTACGAATGTTTCGCGAATCTTTGAAAATTTGGAATGTACGTGCACCAGGTCCAAAGCTAGAGGGCAATGACTTTCATAGTAAAATACAACTTTTGATTTCTTCTCTCTTGTAAGAACCTGAAGACAACTGAGACTAATATCTGTGTCTCGGCAGCGCCAAAACTAAAACTACATAATCTAACAGAGGTTATTTCTATAATTAGCAAATGATGTATATGCATTCAACAGGACAAGTAGATGTTACAGCCAATGATGTTCCGAAACGGTCTGGACTACATACGAATAACCCTTTCACTTCATACGGGGGTCCCCAGGGATAAATCTAGAGTTTTGGTCATGTTTATCTCCGACAAGCATTTTATCGACTTCGTTGAGAAAACATTGGACAAAAATGCAAATCCTAGGGTATTCCTTGGATCGACATAAGCTGAAACAGTATGGCAATGGAAGAGGATTTTACCTACCGCCTGTGTATTAGACCTGTAATGTGCACAATCCACTTCAACACAACCTGCAATATTTCTGACATGCTTGAAGTCGAAGCAGCTTACGAAAATACTGAAACGTGACAGTACATGTGTGTGAGGGTCATGCTCGCGTGAACGGTTTAGAAGATTACTTTGGGATGACCTTCCTGACACTTCCAAGAATTATGGCGTCCATCGCCCATTTACTTGTAATATCGTGGATACAGATAACCCTAGTCCTTACGACAATGCCCTAATCTGCTTGGCAAAGAAAGAGCAGAAACCCCTACTTCGTACTGTTCCATAGGCTGTTCTTATCATCCGCTGGCAGCTGCTCCTTAACAATGAAAGACCTTTTTTGGGGCAACCATAAAGAGCCGTATTTAATGTAAAATATATTTTTCGTATGCAGGTCTCATTGAGAGTTTCTGTGAGGATTTTGGATATGTTTATCAAATCCATTATGCTAGGTTCACAGTTCACAAAAGTATTTCATCAAAATTCTTCGGAAAATGTATTTCAGCAAAGTACTTAAAAGCACTCAATGTATACAGAAATGCAAGAAAGCAGAACTTCAAAAACTGCTGCTTAACATTTGGCACCTATCCATCCGCTTGCTCACATATTGGTTGTAACTTTGACAGTGCCTATCTCTTACAAGCGTATCCACTATTAACCCCCTGG
>LZCU01158010.1:545-11379 GCA_001663935.1 Asymmetron lucayanum | reverse complement strand
GACCATGATTTTAATATCAGTAAGGTAATTAAATAGGTGTAAATATATTTCCAATGGGAAAATATCTAGTCAGCTGCTGACGAGCTCAGTGGGTGAGGACCTATAATAAAGAAACATCGCTAGTATCTGGTGAGTCTCTTCGATCAGGATAACCTATCCTGTTGCAAGACTCAGCCCTGCAATGTAAACTCTAAATAAGGCCAGATTAGGAAATAGAGGAATCGAGTCATCTGTACAGCTATTCCTTTATTAAAATCAACGTCACCAATGGAAGCTTATGTGCAGTAGGCTAAAAGGGATGTCAATCCACCGTGCCAGTTGTGTGTCGCACAGACTTGGCCACAGTAGATCCAGGTGACAGTAAACCGCTTCTAGGATTACTGCCGAGATTTAGATCTTCTGGACCTCGACCCATCCCTCCAGGTCACCGACCTTATATTCCTAGAACGACAAAAATAACAAACACTTCAAATCCATTATTCACTGGCTCTTCTCTAACGAATATTAAAATCGCTTTGGCCTAGTGTTTTTGATCATGAAGGAGAGGATCACATTGGGGGATTTGTGTATTAAGGGCAACAATGAGGCCTTGTTTGCTAATTATGCTGGCCTCTTTATAGGGAAGACAGGAAAACGCATCACAAGTCCCGAACGTTTACGGGCGAAGAGAAAATCATATGTTTCAATCTTCACAAAAAGTCAAATCTTTAAAGGGATTCATCTCGGCCTTTTCAGGACCAAATGAGCTCAAATTCGACATGAAGGTAGAGTAAGACAATACTATTCCGCTATTTTCACTTTTTTGATAAAGTCGTCAGAAATAATTTTATTGACATTTTTGGGTGAAAATGGCCCCAAAAGCATATTTTCGACTCTTGTACCCCCATATTAAGACCAAACGATCTCAGGTTTGGCGCACTGATAGCTTGGTAGTATGCGCTGAGGTGTGTGATATCACTGCTTGGATGCGGACGTTTTGAATAACGTAGTTATGCTCATTTTTGGTGAAAATGGCCCAAAAAGAATATTTCCGCTCTTATACCTCATCTTAACACCAAATGACTTCACACTTGGCACAGTCATAGATTGGCAGTATGCGCTGGGTCTGCACCCACTTCAAAGATAAAGGAAATAAGTGACAAAACCTTATAGGTTACAGCATTCATCACGAAAATTACGGCAATCGTAGCCTTTTTGAATGTTTGTATGATTTACCTTGCGTACAGTCTCCATCTTGTTGTCAAGAAACCATCGACTTTCGCGGACCATCAGCCCCTTCCCGTCATGGTTAGGGTACGTGGCCACCAGGACTTCTCCTTCCAGAGTCCAAGTCACCTGTAAATATAGAATGGCAGCATTTCTCCTCCTGTTGCTATGTGCATTGTCATTGGTTAATCCGCGTTTACAATTGTCGAGCGAAGAGTCTGTGATGGGAAATCCGGTGGCTATTTCAGGACAGTCGTGGATATGTCGTACAAAATTCTGCCATATTCTGACCACAAAGGTTGCCGTGCATCCTTGCCGATGTTTGGCAATGTCATAGACGTAGTTAAAAAGCAGATGATTGTCATATCGTGCGACGTCGCACGACAATTATAAACGGGGCTCTAGCTTCTACCGTTCCCACTTTCGTCGCTTACTAGTAGGGGTTTGGTCGTAAGGGCGTTGCGTAAATATTTGCTCTCACCACCCTGACTTGTTGGGACGATTGTTGCGCGACAAGGAAGGATTGACTAACATGGGGAAACAGTAGCAAAGCACAGTCATTTTACAAGATGTCAAATGGCACAGACAGTTTTACTTTTTATATAAGCGCTGCCTTCCGTTGCTCTCATAGTACAAGAATGGTTACACGAAAGTATTCAAGTAAACGTGTATACAGTATCGTTCGATGCAAGCTAAAAAACATATGGTTCACCATCTCAATGTAGCATTGTTTGGTGTAGCTAGATAGTATCCTTAAACCAGTCTTCCCCGAAAACATCGCTATCCTTCCTTTCCCAAAATGGATGGTTATATTTTGTTTCTGTCTACTTTCCTTACCATCCTCTTGATGCCGATAACGTCCGTTTCCTCACTCTGTATGCCGAGTGTGTAGGTGTTTTCCACGGTCTGGCCCAGCACAGTCCTCTTCATGGTAAAAGTACCCCCTGACACCTTGTATTCGATCACAGCCTCCCCAGAAGACATCTCCTCCACAAACTTGGGTGGGACTCCTGGGGTATGTTTAATGATGGAAGTATCTTATAGACCTTTTTTCTCAAAACAGGAAATATAGAAAGTGGGTAAAATTATTAGTCTTTAGCTCTACACAGCAAATCTGCAGGAACATTTTGTGCCCGATTAGAAAAATGCCTCATTAGAAAAATGTGTAACTTGTTTTAAGAAGTTCTTCATACACAGTGTGATAGGCAACACCTGGCACCAAGATGTTACCATTCCCATAATCGTGACAGAAAGGTGGACGTATGGCAAGAAATACGAGGTGCTTTACGCCGAAAGGTGGTTATACCGGCTGAACATTTCAGATTCAGCAACATGTGATACGTGCTATATATGGAATGCAACATAGTTACCAACATTTTAGTCCTTGCCAAAGTTTCGATCTACCAGGCAAATCTATCTGGTAACAGAAACGCCTTCATTACACAATCACCTGACTGAAAAAAAAATCACCAAGTTTCTGCAGGATCTCTTTGTAGTTTTCGGAAGACCTGATGCACTTCCAGGCGCCATTCGCGTTCTCCAAATTTGCTCCTACCATTTGTAATGATAGTTATGATACCTCAGATGAGAAGGGAAGAGAAGAACCGCGATCGGAGCTTCACTTTTTATATTTGTGAACAACAGTAGGTACCTGAAGCGGTGTGGCAAATTATGTCAAAGTTCAGCAGTCCAAGGACACTTTGTCACAACCAAATACTAGTATTGACATTTGACCACGTTTTGCTCCCTATATTAAGGACTGGCTGGTTGGCAATCTAGTGGCAATACGTAATATCCAAATATTTGTGAAACCCTATTAGATTGAATTCTTAATATGACTACACAAAAAGAAAAAAAACATCACGAATATTCTCCATATACCCTCAGTAGGCAATGTTCAGCCCTGCAGTATAGCGGCTAAATAAGGTCAGACTACGAAAAAGAGGAATCGAGTCATCTGTTCAATCATTCTCTTTATTAATAGCAACGTCACCAATAGAATCTTAAGTGGCGTAGGCTAAAAGGGATGTCAATCCGCCGTGCCAGTTGTGTGTCGCGCAGACCTGCCCACAGTAGATCCGGGTGTCGGTAATCCGCTTCTAGGATTACTGCCGAGTTTAGATCTTCTGGACCTCGACCCATCCCTCCAGGTCACCGACCTTATATTCCTAATACAACAACAACAACAAACACATTAAATCCATTATTCATTGGCTCTTCTTTACCGAATATTAAATCACTTGGGCCTAGTGTTTTGATCATCAGGGAGAGGATGACATTAAGGGATTTGTGTGTTACGGGCAACAATGAGGCCCGATTGGCTAATTTTACTTTCCCCTTTATAGGGAACCCAACAAAACGCATCACTATTTTCGAACTTTTACTGGCAAAGAGCAAATCATATGTTTAAGCTTAACACAAATCCTTAGCTCATAACAGAAAAAAGTGGGGCACGTCGTCAGTAACAGTTCTTACTAAAATAGTCCTTAGTTCCACTTTCTAGCATTGTTATTTTACACTGTAACTTTTACTTTACTTTTACTAATACATTGGCATGGTCTAATTAACCTTTTGGCAAGAG
Organism: Asymmetron lucayanum; assembly: GCA_001663935.1. Lineage (NCBI taxonomy): Eukaryota > Metazoa > Chordata > Leptocardii > Amphioxiformes > Branchiostomatidae > Asymmetron > Asymmetron lucayanum. The sequence goes on along the minus strand of LZCU01158010.1, from coordinate 7,592 downwards.
CTTGCAAATGAAGTAATTACTATTTATTATCTGTAATTCAGTTGTCGAAAAAAAAGTTGATAAGGATTCTTTTGTTTCGTCAAAGGTTAGTGAGGGATTTCTTTTGCATAACTTCTGGAACTTTCAAAGTTGCCCAGATAGTGTCCACAACATCTACCTCCATTACAGTGCAGAGGTCTGCACCCCATTCAAACACCAAAGAAACAAGTGGCAGAAATTAATAGGTTACAGCATTCATTACAGCAATCGTAGCATTCTTTAATATTTGCGATATTTACCTTGCGGACGGTCTTCATCTTGTTGTCAAGATACCAGCGTTTTTCACGGACCAGCAGCCCCTTGCCGTCATAGTTAGGGTACGTGGCTATCAGGACCTCTCCTTCTTGGGTCCAAGTCACCTATAGGGCAAGACGAGAATAGTTGAATCCCGCTTTCTGTTGCTGTTCACATAGGTTAGCTTCAACAGTCCCTACTATCGTTTACTGGTCCCATGACGACCATTCTTTACCGGAGCGCTGTGTAAATAGTTTGCTCTGAACAATATGACTTGTTGGAATGATAAGGCACCTGTTGCTATACAATGTAGGGTTGACTAACATGAGGCCACAGTGGCAAACCGTATACTTTTCAAACGCTGCCATTTGATTTTTAAGGAGCATTGCCTTCGCTTACTCTTATTGCACAAGAATGGTAGAACGGAACTAAACATGTATGTAGAATGTATTGTCTAGTACAAGCAAGAAAGCAGATAATTCGCCACCTCAGTGCAGCATAATTTGTTGGTATGACAATTTTTAAATTGTAAATATCTAAATTCTTTAACCTCGACTGCCATTGAATGATTGCTACCCTTCTCTTTTTAATACGGACGGCCATATGTGTACTTTCCCTACCATCCTCTTGGTGCCGGATGGGTCCGTTTCCTCACTCTGTATGCCGAGTGTGTAGGTGTTTTCCATTGTCTGACCCATCACAGTCCTCTTTATGGTAAAAGTATATCCTGAGTCCTTACATTCGAGCACAGCCTCAGCAGAAGACATCTCCTCCACAAGCTTAGGCTGCACTCCTGGGGTATGCAACAAAAGGTTACCAATGCGTGCTACATGTTTTATGATGGTTCATAGAAGTTCATAGAATGCATTGCTTGATTTAAAAAAGAAGGTAGACAGCATCATCATCTTGAACACGTGGACATATGGCAATAAATAAGGGATGAAAGACGTTTATAGCCGATGAATATTTCAGAGTCAGAAATGTGACAGGTAAAGATCTTCATCGACTACGATGGACGAACATACTTGTCCTCTTGAGATATGGAAAATCTCTTCTATTACAGAAAAACCGTACTACTGTGTAAAATGGCCATGGATCCCGTCACTACCGTAACATCCGTAAAACACATTGTCACGGATATGGAAGATTCCGAACAAATGCAAAGAAACCCCATCCACATCCGTCCGCATCTGTCCGCATCCAAAAGAGTCCGGATTCAGGGTCGTATCTGCCAGTATATGCTCGTATCCTTACAGGATACTGCAAAATAAACGGCCTGGATATGGGTGTGTCCTAACCTAGTTTGTAAAGACGTCTTCATACAATCCCCAGATAGGAAAAAAAAAAGAAAATCACCAAGTTTCTGCAGGATCTCTTTGTAGTTGTCGGATGACCTGATGGGCTTCCAGGTGCCAGATGGGTCCACGCCGTAAATAAAACCCATTTTTTAGGAGAGAGAAAAGAATGTTGATCAGCCTCACGTTTCGTACGAGTGAATTATAACGACGTGTACCTGAAGAGGCGTAACAAACTAGTTCAAAGGTCAGCAGTCCAAGGACACTTTTACCACTACCGAATATGGACATTTGGCCTCGTTTTGCTCCCTGTGCTCAGAACTGGCTGGTTGGGAACCGAGTGGCGAGATGTAAGATGAAAATATTTGTGCGACCCTATTAGATTGCATTGCTAATCTACAACACAAAGAAAATATAGTACGAACTTAATTATTCTCCATATATAACGCCAGCCTGGCTTTTCATACATAACACCAGACGAGCTTTGAGTTGTGTGTATAGCAAAGATGTAGATAATGTGTGTTCATGCTGTTATTCATCTAAGAGATCGGAAAGGGAAAGGTAAAAACCACATGTTTGTTGATGAGAAGATACCTTATTCTGCAGAAGTTGCGAACTGTTAATCTTATTGACATGATGTACACACACTCAGCAGGGAACACTCATCCAGGGCTCAAAGTTTAGCACCACATACTAACAACCGGTTTCAAACACCAAATAGGAACATCTTTTATATACAAATTATGTAACATCTTAAATCATGCAATACTTCTAGATAAGTGCAATGTTAGCGTTAATTTTTCTACTGTGGACCCAGAACTGTTAACGTTTACAGTCGCAGACAGTAAATTATACCAACAATAGCCTTAAAGCCTCATCCTACGAAGAATTTGAGTCTTCGGAGTTTAACCGAGAAATTCTAGAGATACGTCAAGTTATCTTTATTCGGAAAGATTTGTCGACTCTCATCCAAAAGATATGTCGTGTAAACACGGCGATATGAATGCCTGAGTAAAAATGTATAATTTGGTTGGCTTTGTTTATATTGTTAATCGTCACAGCATATCCTCCCGGCCCAAACTTCGTATCCCACGCGATGCTAAACAATAGGCAGAATTGTTTGACCTGTGAAGTTTCTGTCGTGAGAAAAGTATGGAACCTCACTTATATGTTTACGGGGATTAGCTATCAATACATGTTTTGTTGATGAATGGTACCTCTGATGATATCACAGGACGATGACCATGATTTTAATATTGATAAGATAATTAGATAGATAGGTGTAAATATATTTATGGGGGGAAATGTAGTCAGCTGCTGACGAGCTCAGTGGGTCAGGACATATACTTAAGAAACCTTCCTAGTATCTGATTTTTGCCCGGGTGAGTCTCTTCGAGCAAGCTAACCTATCCTGTTGCAATACTCAGCCCTGCAATGTAAACTCTAAATAAGGTCAGATTACTAAATAGAGGAATCGAGTCATCTGTTCAACTATTCCGTTTATTAAAATCAACGTCACCAATGGAAGCTTTTAAGTGCAGTAGGCTAAAAGGTATGTCAATCCGCCGTGCCAGTTGTGTGTCGCACAGAATTGCCCACAGTAGATCCAGGTGACGGTAATCCGCTTTCAGGATTCCTGAAGAGATTTAATCTTCTGGACCTCGACCCATCCCTCCAGGTCACCGACCTTATATTCCTAGAACAACAACAACAAGCACATTAAGATTCAATAACCAGTAGCTCTTCTTCAACGAATGTCAAAACCATGACAGGTTTATCTTTCTATGTTGTACTTTTATCTTTTAGAATATATTGACATGCTGTAATTGACTCATTGGCAAGACCATGCAAATTAACTAATTACTACTTATTGTCCTCTATGCAATTTTCGAAATATGATTATTTTGTTCTTCAAAGGTTAGTATTGGATTTCTTTTGCATATTTCTGAAATATTCAAATAGGGGCAGAACCTCTACATTAGCATCCCCCATTATAGTGTAGAGTTTTGTAACCTCTTCATTAATATTTGTGTGATTCACCTTGCGTACGGACAGCATCGTGTCGTCAAGATACCAGCGGTTTTCACGGACCATCAGCCCCTTGCCGTCATAGTTAGGGTACGTGGCTATCATGACGTCTCCTTCGAGTGTCCAAGTCACCTATAGGGCGAGAAGAGAATAGTAGAATCCCCCTTCCTGTTGCCGTACTCACAGGTTAGCTTAACGGTCCCTACTTTCGATTACATGTCCTATAGGGTAGGGTTTCGAGTTGTAGGGGTGCTGTGTATATAGCCTGATTAAATCGGCGCTTACTGCTTGGCCGCCGGTGTCGACCTGCACAGACGGGAGGGGCAATTAAAGCCCAGGCGGCGGAGTTTGCGTAACACAGACTAGTGCGTAAATATTTGCCTTCAGACATATTGGGACAAAAGGACGATTTTGCTCGACACAGACTAACATGATGTAACAGCAGCAAAGCGAATAGTTCTCAAAGCTGTCAATTGATATATAGTATTGTTTTTTGATCAGTGTCTTCGCTTACTCTCATAGTACAAGAATGGTTGAATGGAAGTAAACATGTATGTAGAATGTATCGTCCAGTGCAAGCTAGAAAGCAGATAATTCACCACCTCAGTGCAGGATTTGTTGTTGTGACGACTTACTATCTTTCACACCGACTGCCAATAAAGTATCGCTACAACCCTTCTTTTTCCAATACGGACCACCATAAGTGCACTGTCCCTACCATCCTCTTGGTGCCGGTTGGGTCCGTTTCCTCACTCTGTATGCCGAGTGTGTAGGTGTTTTCCACGGTCTGGCCCAGCACAGTCCTCTTCATAGTAAAAACAGTTCCGGATTCATTCTCCTTATAATCGAGCACAGCCTCTGCAGAATACACCTTCTCCACAAGCTCAGGGGGGGACTCCTGGGGTAAAGAACAGCAGGTTACCGTTGTGTGCTTTATGTTTAATGATGGATGTATCTTACATAAAAAGTGGGTCAAATAATTTATCTTTAGCAACTTTGCAATGCGTTTGTCCAATCGAATTTGTTCAGAGTGCAAAATGATAATCAAAATGATAATCATAATAAATCATCTTGCTAAGTTGACCGAATGCGTCGCTTGAGATGGCGGAAAGCGCCATAGAGTACGCCTGGCCAAAAGTTGTTATCTTCCCCATAATCACGACGAAAACGTGGACATTTGGCAGCAAATATGAGGTGGGATACCATGAAAGGCCGTTCACCGGCTGGTCATTTCAGAACCAGCAATATGACAAGTAAAGGTAGTCATCATCTACTGCATTAGTTCTGATGAAATATAAGAAATCTTTTCTGGTAGAGAAACGATGTCTTTATACAAACCCTTGACAGAAAAAAAAGAAATCACCAAGTTTCCGCATGATCTCCTTGTAGTTGTCGGAAGACCGGGTGGTCTTCCAGGTGCCAGATGTTATTTCGTCAGGGGTAGACATTTGTGAAAGATGGTTGAACTCGTTAGGCGAGAATGAAAGAATCTCGACGAGTTTCACGTTTTGAACGGGTTGACTGAAATTGGATGTACCTTAAGATACATGAAAAGCCATTTCAAAAGTCAGCAGTCGAACGACAGTTTGTCGCTACCAAATATGGACATTTGGCCTCGTTCTGGTCCCTATGCGAGGAGCTGATTGGTTGACATCCGAGTGGCGAGATGTAAGATGCAAATGTCAGTGTGGCCCTAACAGATTGCATTGTGAACTTACAACACACAAAGAAAAGATAGTACGAATATTCTCCTTACATAACGCCAGGCTGGCTTTGGGTTGTGTGTGAAGTCAAGATGTAGACCAGTTATGTGTATGTTGTGATTCATCTAAGAGATCGTATCGGAAAAAGCACATATTTTGGTGGTAAGAAGATTCAGTATTCTATATAAGTTGCCAACTATTAATCTTATTGACATGAGGTACATACACTCAGCAGGTAAGACCCATCCAGGGCTCAACGTTTAGCACTACTTACTAACAAACACAGAATAGGAATACCAATTTTATACAAACAACCAGCGTCTTACATTAAGAATGCTTTATTGACACAACAAAAGTACAGGCACTTTCGTATGGTCTCTACAACTAGATTGACAAAACTAAACACATGTATGAATAAAGTCTAACTACATACAAAATATATAAATTTGGTCAACTACGTACAGGATGTGTATAAAGGACAACATTTGTGATATTTCAAGTCCCTAACATAGAGTCTCTAGGATGTAAACATTCTTTAATATATTTACCAACTTGCACACTGTAAGGGTTGTCTTCTTACATCATGTAGTACTCTAGGAAAGTGTAATGTTGGTGCCAATTTTCTTACCGTGGACCCAACATCGTTAATGGTTACAAGCGAGGACAGAAATGTAGACAAATAGCCTTTAAGTCTCATCCTACAAAATGTTGGAGTCTTTAGAGTTTAACCGAGAAATTCTGGAACACTTCAAATGTACATGTACGCATCTATCTTTAAGGACAAAACACAAGATTTGTCGACGTTCGCGCAAAGATATGTGGTCTAAACGCAGCATTGTGATTGCTAGAGTAAACATTCCCAGCTATATGAGGTGGCCCGAATGTGCCTTTGGTCTGTAAAAAGTAGCTTTAGATGCAGTAAGTACGCCAACTGCACATAACACACCGAAGTCTAAGACCCATATCTCCTTTCTGAGTGTCCGACAAGCAGTGTAGTGGCTGTTCGACCTCGTTGAAAGGGATATCTCTCAATAAAACATTCTGGCCTGAATTGTGATCTTTTCCTATTCATGAACAAACTAGGAGGTAATTTTGCATTGAATATTAAATAACTAGCGGAACGTTGGTCAGGAGAGAAAAATAGGACGTCCGTCTTCTCGATCGGAGTTAACCCTCATTAGGCAATGACTATCCCTGCAGTAAAGCCGTAAATAAGGTCAGATTACGAAATAGAGGAATCGTGTCATCTGTTCAGGTACTCTCTTTATCAATAGTAACGTCACCAATGGAAGCTTAAGTGGAGTAGGCTATAGGGGAGATCAATCGGCAGTGCCAGTTGTGTGTCGCACAGACTTGCCCACAGTGGATTGACAACCAACCATTCATTCATTCAAGTGGATCAGGAGAAATAATATAAGAGCCTCGGTAGTATCTGATTCCCCAGATTATCCCTCTCCTCGATCAAAAACCAACTCTTAGCACATCAATATAGCTGCTAAATAAGGTCACACTTCGAAACAGAGGAACCGAGTCAGTTCTGTTCAGTTATTCTCTTTATTCATAAGGTCACCAATGGAATCTTAAGTGTAGTAGGCTAAAAGGGATGTCAATCCGCCGTGCCAGTTGTCGGTGTCGCACAGACTTGCCCACAGTAGATCCATGTGACGGTAATCCGCTTCTCGGATTACTGCCGAGATCTAGATCTTCTGGACCTCGACCCATCCCTCCAGGTCACCGACCTTATATTC
>LZCU01157881.1:0-11875 GCA_001663935.1 Asymmetron lucayanum | reverse complement strand
AAATGGGTACAAGTAAGTGAGATTCAATCATTTTTAGTTTTTCCAAAGAATGAAAAAGCTTCAACATGACAAGTTTTGTTATTGCCAGATCCATTTAGAGAACTTTTGACAAACTTTCCTCCTCCTACGCCACTAAAATAAAAACCAGCATCATCCATAACGAGTGCGTGTGTGGTGATGTACAACAAGGTGGCCTTAATGAGAAAACGACCGAGGAAGGTAAATGTGCCTCTTATATCAGACAAACGATGCTGCGAATAAACGTACTATTCATAATACTCATGCTTTTTATTGAGCTTGTTATGTAAAGCTCACTAAACTCTGGTGCAGATTAGAAATATTGAAAAACATAATCAGACAGCAGGTTCAAATTTCATATTTCTGCTGTACTTTATTCATTTTTGCTACAAAAGATGGCATTCCAGAATTTCCCCTTCCCTTTCTCGTTTACCTTCACGGCCATATTCGTGCAAATGACGTCAAACCACTTGTCTTGATTTACAATTGACAACTGGATACATCCAACAATGGTCGAAATTCCACTTTACTACATTTCACAGTGCTCAACTATGGTCTTCTACACATGATTGTCTATAGTTGTGGACACATCGTCTTCTAAAGTCATCCCTATAGCATGACTTTCATATAAAAAATTACATACATAATGATGTCTGCTGCAAATGAATGTCAACAAAATTGACCCAGTAACCATTAAACACTACGTTAAACAAGGCTGGTCTTCCATTGATAAAAATCATAAGATGCACACATGAACTCTAAGAATTCACTTGTTCAATTGAACCGTCGACATTTACCTAATATCACGGCTAAGTACTGCATACGCTTTTCACTTGTGTAAAACAGGTCTTGTTTGTGCTTGTTTACGGTGAGGCTTTCGTATTCATTCTATGACTAAGTCATGTTTTAATTGAATATTCTAAACTTTTTATTGTTATTGATTACATTGGATCCTCATAGTCAGCTTGTAACTTCATGTTTGCTACCTCGATTGGAATGGTGAGAATGGAGCGTGTAAATCAGCCGAGAAGCTGTTATTTAATAAATGCTTTTAATTCTGCAATAGTCCTTTCATTCAATCATGGTCATTCTTTGGTTCATTCATTGGTTCATACATTCACGCATTCGTTCATTCTTTCGTTCATTCATACGTTCTGCAAGTTAGTCAAATGTTTGAATGCCATTTTTACTATTTTAAAGTCCCATATAACCAGAAGCCCTAATTAAATAATATACACTCATACATACTATAGTTATCAATTCATCCATCCATTTCTTCCTTCCTTCCTTCCTTCATCCTTCCATCTTCCATTCATTCATTCATGCATTCATTCACTGAGTCATTCCTTCCTTCCTTCAATCGTTCATTTCTTCATTCATTCATTCATTCACTCATTCATTCATACGTTCTGTTAGTCAGTCAACTGTTTGAATACGTTTTTGCTACTAAACAAATTGCACCAACCTGACACCTAATCAAATAATCTGCACCCACACATACTAACGTTATCCACACAAACACGGTGCCCCGGGATGGATTTGCCCATGAGACGGAGGTTCGCTCCTGGTTCCGTGCCACTCAGATGACCAGGCTGCCATGTTATGGTGATGCTCCGCGCTCTTGTCCAACTCTGCGCGGGCGTTTCAGTCGTCCGGCTTATCTGAAGTAAAGAATTAAGAATAGCAAGGACCTTTGTTGGTATAAATTTTTATACTCCCCCTTTTTCTGGAAAGTAAAATTGTCTTTTGGATTATTGTTTAGTTTTAACTGTAGCTTGTAATATACTTTGAATACACCTTCACAAACTTCTCAAAAGGAAATGTAGCCCCATGTCGATATGAGCAACAGTGGGCGCCATTAGTTAGTTGTTTGGTTGGCAATGTCGATTCCATGGCTTGAGATAGATTACCACCGTTTCGATTACACGAGTTAGTACCAATGCAATACTTGTATTTTCTGCCTGGTTTGGGATCAGTTATTTACCTGGTACGTACCATAACAGGATGCTTTCACACCGGGGAACTCCTGCCAACCTTTGTTGGTCGACAGTTCCCACGGCTTGAGGATTTCCTCTGGCGTCAGATGGGAGTCATCAACCTTGAGATGACCACGGGCTCGACCTACAGTTGAACCGACCCACCATTGACGTTTGCTGCTACCCTGGTAGAAGTACAGAAAGTCGTCTGTGCTGTCGCTGGCGTACACGGGACGTCCTGCATTTGTCTGGCCTGTCTTAGTGTATGTCGTCATTCGTTTGGTCTGGGCCGTTGTGGAGCCGGTGATGCGGATGGTAGAGCAGCCAGGCTTACGCTCTGAGGAGAAGGACACCAAGTTTACTACGACATAATAGCTTTCAAGCCTAGCGAAGGCCGTATGGCTGACCCTGTGGTGTTTCAATGAACCAGTCGGGGCTAGTGGCGAAGAACAAATGGCAGAATTGTACTCGAACTTGGTGCCTCGTCTCGTCCAATTGAAGTTAAAACATGTTTGTACAGCGACTGACATTTTCTCTATCATGCCTTCTAACTGTTTGTGGAGTCAATGCGGTAAATAACTTTAATCAAGACCTCCATAATCGCTGGACTTCGTAAGATCCTTAATTGAAATGGGGATGAATAATCTCTATGAAACATGTCTTTATCCTAAAAACAAAGACAGTCACTTACCATAACACGAAGCTTTAACACTGGGGAAATCTCGCCACTCATTCTTCCCTGTCCGCAGTTTCCAAGGCTTGAGGATTTCCTGTGGTGTCAGATGGGAGTCGTCAACAAAGAGACCCCCACGGGCGCGACCTACAATTGAACCGACCCACCATTGATATTTGCTGAGTGAGTCATTCCTGTAGAAGAACAGAAAGTCGTCTCTGCTGTCGCTGGCGTACACGGGACGTCCTTCATTTCTTTGACCTGTCATGGTGTATGTCGTCATTCGACGGGTTTGATGCGTTGTGGAGCCCGTGATGCGGATGGTTGAGCAGATCGACACTAAAGATTGAAACAATTCAGATGTCAGTCAATCAACACCATTAGTCACACATTTATATTCGTGACCGTGCAAGGTGGCACGACTGTGTTGACATGGGCTATGGAGGTTTCTTTTTTGACAACCAAATAGTTCTTAGAGCTTCTGGTTGTGAAAAAAGAAACCTGCACATCGTATGTGATGCAAATCTGGTGAAATTATTTTCGGAAATGTGTTGACATGTTTGACAAACAAAATTTTGTAGCGAGATCTCACGACAGAGTTGTGTTGTCACTCATTATATGGTTGGCAGGACAATCTTTCATTTGTTGAAGAGATTTAAGTAGCAAATCAGGATGTCCAGACGGATGTTTTAACGAGGGTCTCACAGCCCTGAATGTTTGGACCCAGACATGCTCAGCTGTAAGGCCGTTAACCAGATGAACTAATGGGACGTTCCGCCTGTTAAGCGTACTTTCTTGACTTTGTCCTGACGATTGATTAGTAATACCTTACCTTCCAGTTTCAGGAGTCGTTCCTGTGTTTTCGTCACATTCTCCTGGATGCCTGGCATCTCAGCTATTCATGAACAAGGAATGAACAAGAACAGAAAGTGGATAGGTTGTATTTGGGTATTGAGAGAAGATCAGACTTGTCGAGGTGTGGTCAAAAAGCAACTTCATTTTGCAGGTTCCTGGGTACCAATAGACATTGTGACATACCTATTGTGCATGTTGAAGAACAGTACAAATAGTTAGTGCAAATGATAAGCTAAAGTAATATCGGGGGTCCATACAATGTGTAGGACAACTGTACTGTGGAAGGGGTCTGTGGCGTTTGTCAATAATCAGTAACACGTAGTTCCTTAAATTTTTCCTGCTAATTCGTGCCCTTACCTTCCAGTTTCCCCATTTGACCCAGTGCTTTCCTCACATTCTCCTGGATGCCTGGCAGTCCCTTCATGCTGGCTGTGAGTTTGCGCAGAGACTTGTCGTGTTCGTCTGACTTCTTCATTGCCTGTAGGTCAAAATAATGTGCCATTACTATAGCAGGAAAACAGTATTTTTCACCTTCCAGGACCTGCGGTAATTCACTTTTAATGTGTGTTAATGCATCAAAGAGGCAAACTAGCTGAATAAAAAATGATAAAGACATCAATATATAATTTGTGAACATCAGGTGGTTTTCAGTGTGCTAGAAGTAATTTTCCTCTTACCTGTTTTAGCTCGCCAGACATGGTTGTAAATTTATCTGTATTCAGCTTCGCCTTTTCATCAGCCTGGCTTATCAACAGCTTTAACTCCGACACAGACACACCTGTAATCAGGCAAAGCAAAACCACTTCAATAGAGGTCAAGAACAACAGCAGCCCTCTTTGGGTTCTAACATGATTGTCGCACCTATATCTGCGACAACACTTGGAAATGTAAAAAAATATAGATGAAGACCAAGGAATTGGCTCATCACGTTATGTAGACCTTATAAGACATGCCATGGCCAGAAGCGTGTGATATAGCTAATATAGATGACCATGTCCTTTGGATGTCTGAAATCTAGAAGTTGTAAATTGCATTAATTTTAAATAACTAACCTGCTTTAATTTTATGTTTTATTTGCAAACATTGGCATTGAATGTCTATGATCTAGGTTCTCAGGACTAGATTTTATGAACGATACCATCCGATGCACAACACAGGGGTTATCCCTTGTCAATATTTGCTCTTTAGGTTGATTGAAAGGAATGATGCGACAGAAGACGATGATCATGTAAATACAGCACTACGCATATCATGATATCTGCGAAAATCAACCATTTGTCTAGTATATTCTCGCCATTACCTTCCAGTTTTCTCAGTCGTTCGAGTTTCCCAAGTCGTTGCTGTGCCCCTTTCATCTTCTCCAGCATGTCTGGCAGCTTCAAGTCGGTCAGTTGGGTGATTGCGGTCGTAACTTTGTGCAGAGTTTCGTCATGTCCCTTGAAACTTTCTGACAAGTCCACTGTCTTTGTCATTCCCTGCGAAGAAAGAAACCTTGAATCAAAATGACGTTGGCAAAATCAATGAACGCAATACGTTTGTGACTGTTGGGAATGTGATTTGGGTATGTTTACTACCAATGGGTCGACAGACACCAAGGCTAAGTGCAGTACGAACAATAGCCTGACACTCATTGTGCATGACCAAAGCTTAAAACGTTTGCAGTATTTACCATTATCACAGGAAATTGCCTTATGGCCTTAACGGGTCTTTTGTCAGCTTGTCACACTCATATACAAACATAATAAATCTAATGCCTGTTTATGGTGCAATGCATTCTAATGCTAATTGATTAATGCTAATTGTTGTGCTGCAATTAACAGTTTAGCCAGGGCGTATGCTTTATTAGAACATTTTAGATGTATTGGGAGGGAAAGACTACGTTGACTTCCCATTGTATGTTTACCTGTTGCAGCCAACTAGAGACATTTGCCAGTTTGGCAGTAGCCATCTTAGTCTGTTCCTCCAGCTGACTGACGGACAGCTTCAGGGCCGACACTGCCATCTCTGTATACATTTGTAAGAGACCAACCAAAGCCGTGATCTGGACGGACGAGCAGTTGAACTGATGTACGAACCTAACATATTATTCATACAATCACTATAAAATCTGAACCATCAACCAAGTAGGGCTATGCCTATGGGAAAAGGCCGATGGAAAATCCCGAGATTATATTTCGAATGATGCATCGGGCAGTGTATACAATTTTGTTCCGCTAAAACATATGAACACGTCATCCGATATATTTCATTAATCAGAAACATACACAACATGTTTATTCATGGAAATCCAATTTTCATGACAGGTATACGTAAATAGAGCCAGTGCTCTATGAAAGTTGCTCTACATGGCAGTCAAGTAGAAAAGTACTAGTAGAGTGCCCTGTGAAGAGCACAGATGTACCTACGTAATTTCTCATTCGACATCTCCGTCTTATGGTCTAGCTGGCTGACTGACAGACTCAGGTCCGACAAGGCCACTCCTACACAAAGGAAAACTAATATCACTACAAAGGATGTATTTGTAGGCACATGTTGGCTACTTCACTCCCCATTTCTTCCACTGTGCAAAAATAGTGCTTCAAAAATTAACGCTACAAATTCACTGTAGGTGACTGAGATGAGATTTGAAGGCGTGACGTTTTGGATGAAGGAGCAAGATTACAAAACAATATGTCCCCTCATAATGGCGTGAATACAACACTAACACCATTTCAAGGGCTTTATAAATATTTCATCAAAAAGCTTGAGAGTACATGCATTTCCCCAAGCCTTCACCATTTTATACTCTGTTCAGTATGCCAACCATTATGAAAGTCTTTTGTCAAAAGCAAGGCGAAAGAATAGGAAGCACTAACGTAAACGCTCAACATTTCTTTGGGAGAGTCAAACGCAAACTGTAAGGGAAACCTAAAACTTGGCATCTGTATACAAAATCAACGTTACAGCCAGAAAGGTCGGAACAAATACCCAGAAAGATGACAGTGCCCATCAGGCAGCAGTTCAGCAGAATGGATACAACTGGCATGTACTTCTTCATGTACTTCTTCATGGTCTTGGTCCAGGTTTTGGACCGACCAGATCTTCTCATGCCCTTCCCTGGGATGTAACCGCATTTGACGTCATCAGCAGGTTGAAGACCCTGGGTTGGCCTCGTTGGGTTCGTCGTTTGACCCAGGTGCGAATGAACCTGCAAGATGTATTACTTAACGTTTGTTTTTATTTATTTATTTATTTGTTTGTTTTTCATACCAGGTAAACCACCTCAAGGCAAAACACACGAGGATTGTACTGAAGAGTACAAGCTGCATATTCGGACTGGTTCAAGTCACCCGCTCACACCGGGATGGGTCTCCTCTACTCTTATCGATAAGTGTTGTGGTTTCTTTAACTTGTTCAGGGCGTGGGTCTCCTCGAACGCAACTCATAACTCAATCAGCTGGCAGTTTTTCCTTGCCTACACTACATACATCAATAATTAAGTAGTTTTCCTTGCATATACTATATACCTCAATTATCAGGTAGCTTTCCTTGCATATACTACATAACGCAATCATCAGCCAGTTGTTTCCTTGCTGTTACTAGATAATTCACCTGTCAGCTTTTCCTTGTATGTACTACACTAGGCACTCATCAGGCAGTTTTTCCTTGCATATACTACAAACCTTAATCATGAGACAGTTTTCCTCTTGCAGATACTACATAATGCAGTCAACAGGCAGATTTTCCTTGCATATACTACATAACGTAATTATCAGACAGTTTTTCTTTGTGTATGCTACAAACCTTAATCGTCAGGCAGTTTCTCCTTGTATATAATACATAGCTCAATCCTCTCGCAGCTTTTCCTTCATAAACTACATAACTCATGGCAGGAAGTTATTCCTGCATATACTACATAACGCAATCATTAGGCAGTTCTTCCTTGTGTATACTACATAAATTTATCATCAGGCAGTTTTTCCTTGCCTATACTACATAACTTAATCATGGCGCAGTTAGTCCTTGCATATACTACATAATTCAAGTCAGGCAGTTTTTTGTGGCGAGTATAATCATATATGCATCACATGTTGCGGTGTTAGTTGTCTGGTCGATAGCCTTATTGTATGTAGTCTGCTAGTTGGTTCAAGTGTAGAAGGATGACGACAATTTGGTGAAAAGTGTTTACAGATCATGTGAAGATTTGACTACTGGTATCTGCAGTTAGGTGTCAGTAAATAAACTGGATGACACCTCAACATAAAGGGTATACGTTATGGGTGAAAAGTCTGAAGATGGGCTATGCGGCAATCTCTACCTTCGAAGCGTGTGACTGTACTGGCGAAATACTTTGCATGGGCAAACACTCGAAACTCTTGAGAGATTGGCCGGATTCGCCCACTGTAAAGTACACGATGCTGAATATGTTACTGACAATGAGGGAAACCTACCACACAAGGCCCCTCTGGCGCACTGTAGCACAAATATATGTGGATGATGGATAATACATTTCGGTACAAATATTTCCATTAGTCAGATATTCGTTGCTCACCTTTTCGTAGAAGCAGGAGGAAGAACAACAAATCAAAAAGTTTATAATCTCCATAGTACATTTTACCAGCTGCAAGATGTTCATTGGGATACCAAATTTTGCCCCTCGCTTTGAATAATGCATTTTTACACCTGTGCTACATAAGTAATATAAGCTCTTTATGGTTCGCTCCGAAAAATGCGGTATGGGCATGAAAACGATACTCTTTGATACATCTGTGTCTCATTGACCACTAAATATACCTTTCTGTAAGATTGGTTGGTTTGTTCCTTTTTACGATGAGTTGTACGAAAATAAAAATTTCAGCGCCACTCACACAACTGAACGCCGCATGTCGTACATGAGAAACATCAGAGCAAAATTAGTCTCATAGTTGTATGTGCGCGTAAATGAAATATTGCAAACCAGAAATCGTCATTCTGGCTCAATAAAAGTTTGTTGTCCGTATGTAAGTGTGTTTTGTCCGGTTGTTGTCATGTCCAATTCTAAAATCAGTTGAGGAGAAATCTTGAGTTTCTTATGCATTATTGTGTCGAACCTGGGAAATGTATTTAAATAATTAATATTATACCATAGTCTAGGGCTTATATGATAGTCTAATACACTAGGAAGCAAGTCCTAGGTAATATATGTTCTTTTCTCTCCGAATTTATTTTGGTTTTAAACCTGCTTTGTAGTTTTCAAGTAATGATGCCAAGTATTTTTGTTAGCCCTTCTGCTTTATCTGCAGTCACACTCATACCTTTGGACGTTCCTGCATCGGTGTTCAGTTTAGCAGCCCTCCTAGCGGCCGAAATCCCAGACGTGGAGACCGGACATGCCTCCTCATAGACGTTCTTGTCCATGGTTCGAAGCGCTCTTCTGGGTACCAGTTGACACCCAGCTTGTTTACCCCCGAATGTAATGTTTCGTATGTTCAAACAGTTGTTGTTCTTGTTCTACGCACACTTAATTGTCTGAAAACCTCTCTTCTAAAAGGTTAGCTGATTTCATTCATGAGATTGAGCCAGACGTAAGATATCTATATGGTGAAAACAACAACATTAGTATTTTATTGTGCCAGTACCTTCTAGTCATCTTTCGATAATCCATTACCCCAGCTATTTTTTTCAATAACCCACTCTAACCAATTCTCATATTTGGATTCCATACGGATACAAGGTTTAGAAATAATGAAAATGTGCAAACAATACCATTCGGAGAAGTTGTTCATATTCATTGTTGGAACTGCTGCATGTTACTTTACATAGTAATGTTTTCTGCTGTTGAAAATTAATGTATTTGGATTTTGTACAGCCTAACATAGAGCTTCCATTTAATATTACAACTTACAAGCATGAAAGAATGGCAAAATACGTTATAGTTGCATTACGTATAGGTGTTCCTCTTGGTGTGCACACTAATAAATATCTGTGTAACATACATATTCTTGATGAACCTTATGACTTACACGCTGACGTGAATTTGTTGATAAAACTGACTTCAGCACAGCATACATTACAACAAAATTAACGATGGAAAATTTGAATCAAAGAATGTCTCAATCCTAGAGTCAAACCTCAAGAGGCATACACATTTTCTGTATTGTATTCGTATTGAAGATGTTTGTACTAGTAGTTACAAAAGGCAGCACGTAAGCTCCTGTACTTTTGTTGTGCCACTGAAGCATTTTTATTATTCATTGTTTACAATGTTTCTGTTCTCCTGTGTGTATATTTTAACTGTACGGAACAATATCTGTTAAGTGTTAAGTATTGCAGTTTACTTTCGCGGCATCCTCTACAATCACAAGCTGGTGTCATCTTGTCCCACGTAAGGCGTCTTCAACGCCATGGCTGCTAAATAACGACCTTTCAGGCGTTTGATGGTTTCCTGGATAATGAAAGAAATAATATATTATTGCTTTGTTCCATTTCCAAAAATACCTGGCAATTTACCATTTAATTTGCCATTTATATATAAACATACGGGTCCAATACGGGTCCAATAGTTTTTACTTTTTCACGATTGATGAATTAAAAATGTCAATTATATCTAACTGCAACTATCACAAAAGTTTTGGTTGTAGATAGTAGTCAGTGGCATCAGACAGATGAAAATTATTGTTATTACTATATTTTATTATGATGATTATTACTATGATTTATAATCTATTTACCTTGTATCGTTGGTCAGCTTCCTTTTGTATTTTCAGGTGTTCAGCCTTTTGAAATAAAAAGCCTTGGGTTAACTAACGCCCTACAACATCGCTACTCAGATTGAATGAAATGCATAGAATTAAAAAAAGATATCTGGATAACACATATTGAAAATGCTATATTTGTGACAATGCTTGCACAGCTATGTAGAGGTATATTGAGAATAACATACATCGAACCAAGATGAGTTCACACATATGAAAAACATTCCTGCCTGAGAGAAAAAGGATGACATCCGTCACAAGGCAAAGTATCTTACCTGTGAGGTCTTTCGGCAATGGCCGCAAAGTGTCCTGAACCAGCGCCAGATGAAGTGAGGGTTGGGGACGAGGTTAAAGGGAAGCAGCACCCTGTCCTCCCGTGGCAGGTAGATGAGCATCTCTTTCACGGTAGCGAACTTCCAGTATGACTAGAGGATACAAAAATGAAGACGTTATTCATACTACTACACGACTCAGTTGTCTCTTAGAACGTCTGCTTCATTTGAAGCGATCGAGTATTTCGAGTACCACGTCTTTTC
This sequence comes from Asymmetron lucayanum, assembly GCA_001663935.1. Lineage (NCBI taxonomy): Eukaryota > Metazoa > Chordata > Leptocardii > Amphioxiformes > Branchiostomatidae > Asymmetron > Asymmetron lucayanum. Next base: position 1,104 of record LZCU01157881.1, on the reverse strand, counting down.
TCTTAAACCTTCCAGTAGCAACGACAGTTGTACACATGCTAATGAAGTGACGTATTGATTCGAACTGTTGTATGTCAGTGAAAGATCCAAGTTAACAGAAAGGCTGCCACCGCCCTTATCACAAAATTCGGTTCCACACTTGTGATGTCTTGTAAACAAATGATGCTCACCTCTGCATCGTCAAAAGCGTTGCTCATGACGGCGATGAGCATGTTCAACATGATGATGACGGTCATCATCAGAAAGCTGATGTAAAGGACGGTTCCGGTGACGCTGCTGACAATGGAGAAGTCTACCACTCTGTCGCCCTGGACCCGCATGAGGTTGCTGATGTCGTCCTTCCCGAAGAAAGCCCAGAATATGCTGGATAGCGTGCTGAAGAGACTGCGAATAGCAAACAACCACAAAATAGTGCTTCTGGCTCATGAGAAATAATACAACGTATTTTGCCCTGCAATATGGGATACTTCTAGGCAATAACCAGATGTATGTGATGACAGGTTATACATTAATTACTACTTAAAACGTTGTTCTCATTGACGTTCCACTGGAAAAAAACTTGTTAACTGCTCCCTTTTAAGATGTGGTATATCCATACCCTATTTTCAAATACCAACAGGAACAGCGAACACCAAGCCCTCACCTGGAATATGGCCCGTGGTTGCAGTATTCTGACATAGCCTGTGTCGTCCTATTCTGTCGAAAGGCTCTCGGCATAGCAGGCTGAGGTTGCTTTTGGAAGGCTGTAGGCTTGTGTCAGCCCAGCAGCGAACGCTATGACCATGACACTTGTGATGACCATGAACTTGAGAACGTCCCCGGACATGTTGGACATGGTCACCATAAGTGGACCGATGGTTCGGGACAGCTTCAACAGTGTCAGCAAGCGGAAGAAGCTCATGACGAAGGTGACGGCTTGGAGGGACATGCGGATGTACACGGGATGGTAGTCATCATTCATGCCTGAGCTGGAATCTGGCGCAAGCTGTTAAACAAAGACAGAACCCAGAAGTCCTGGGGAAAACTAACGAATTCCATTTTACTTCTTAGCATGAAAGTTCATCTGCGTTGGTAGGATCCATTATAGAAATGCTACACTTTACT
>LZCU01157831.1:0-12609 GCA_001663935.1 Asymmetron lucayanum | reverse complement strand
AGATGGATAACTCAAGAAACATTGGAGCTGTTTTTGCAGCATTTGACATGATATTCTTTTCTGATGTGTATTGTGGTGTAGCAACATTTGACTAACATTGTGTTTGTTGTTGGGACTTGTAACCATATAATTTCATATGTTCTTATAAGGATCATGAGACTTTTGGAATAACAGAAGGGCACAGAATTAAAAGACAGTCTTTGTCATCCTTTAAGTGCTGAGCAAGAAGCAACATGTATTCATGTTCTTTAACAAGAAATTGTACAGGACCTCATATGCCTTTTGTCACAACTAAATAATCCTCTTTTGTTGACAGATATGTTACCGATAATATGGTCCTGTCTTATCGAATTTTTATCAAGAGGGAGTGATGAACATAATTTGATTAAAATTAAAGATATCTTTCAGCTGCCATTAACAGTGGAAGTCCCAACATTATCTGTATACTAGTAATCAGAACGTTAAATTCTCACTGCGTCCGACCCTGGAAACTCCAAGCTGTTTGCCTCACAAATTAGAGCCTAGGGAATGTGCAAGTTGGGCCGCCCCAAACACAGATGCTTCCCTTCCGCTCATGACTTATCGTCACCTGTTGTAGCAAGGCTGAACAGGATGGAGGGAAGCAGACTTTATCACCAGAATGCCAGTTAGGACTGCCAGAGGTTAGCCTGGAGTCCAGCCTTGTTGTGCTTTTAGTTGGTTTTGGGGAGCGACTAAAAGCACAACAAGCCTGGACTCCAGGCTACCAGAGGTGCAGACCCAGATGTAAGCAGTGTCTGTCTGTGGTCATAAAACATCTTAGGGTCAAGGAGGAAGTGATGGAGTTGTTTGGACCAATTTGTAATAGGTGGAGAATGTTGGGTCTGGAAGAAATGAAAATCATGAAAGAGCCTGTGCTAGGGAACAAGTTGATGTTGTAGCTGAGATAACGAGGGCTAATAAAACTTTGTAGGCAGCAGATGGACCAGGGCTCTCGCCTGCACCCGTTTTTCCGCCAATTACTGGAACTTCAATGTCTGTGATGAAAATTTTTTTAAAACCAATCTGTCAAAAATCACCAAAAGTCATGGGTCAAAATAAAATCATCTGAATTCTAATGAATCATGGCATTTTGGAACGTTTTTTCTGCCAATGGGAACTGGGCTGACGGAAAAATAATCATAGTGCTGGCCGAGCTCTGAGATGGACACATATTCTCTGGACAACTGTCTCATTATAAAGTAAACAGAACAAGAAAAAGACAACTTTTATTTTATTTTGGCAGTCTTTAAATTATGCAATGGTGGATTGTTAACATTTGGTGTTGGTAGATATGGCAATGCTTGTCTACTTTTCAGACATCTTAGAAAATCTAAAACAAAAATATTGTAGCCATGTATATAAAGCTTAGAAGTTAAGAAAAAGACATAGCTGTAAAACCAGTACAAATTGAGAACAAGGAATAAGATTAATCTGGCCAAACTTGAACCAGACTGGTCAGTGCAATCTGAGTTGTCGCCAACAGCCACATGTGGAATGTCTGCAGCAGGAAATTGGCTTTTTCATGTTTAACTGCAAGGTCACAGGGAGAGGCTTGCCAGAACCCCTGACATCACAGATGTCTTAAGCACGTGCTGAAATTTCCAAACTTAAAGGGTGTCTGTAATTAGGTGGTTCCACAACACTGGTTACTCAGACAATCCTTCAAAATCAAGAAAACTTCCAGAAAAAGTAGTGATAGAATGTTGGCAGTGACTTTAAATACATACATATGGCCTTGACATGTTAGTGTCTTATGTCAAAACAGTCAATGTGAGAAATTACAGAGACCGGTATAATTGGAGTATGGTCAACTTCATTCCACCTTGTGCCATTGACTGTAGACAGAAAATTTCAAGAAATAGGAAGTTTGGCACATTGTTTGAACAGTTGTGATGCCTTTTCATTTAAGGTAGACTGCTGACACATTCAAGATTGTAGGAAATGAAGGTCTTAGATGATGCATTGTTACATCCTTCCGTCTTTACACTTGTGTGTATTTCTTAGTTCAAACCAAAGCAAAGTGCAAAAAGTAGAAAGGATTTTTACATCTGGTAGTTGAACATTGAGTTGAAATATGACACAGACATGAAAGACCACCATTCTCTTTGAAACTGTGGAGAGTTTCTTGAAATTTTAATCTTTGTCTTTAATGTTGTCCTGAAATTTAGAGTAACATGGTAGAAATTAGCTGAATGTTTCCAGAGAAGAAAAGTTCAAAAGCATATGGTGCGGTTTTATAGTCTGGTTAAAATATTATATTGGGAGGTTAAACAAAGTCACTGATTTGTAGTTAAAGTCGAACAAGGCTCTAAAACACATGTTTATCCATTTTGTCCTGATTAAAAGGATGTAGTTGAAACCATTGCCACCTGGTTTTGCCACAGGAGACCAGTAAACTTATTAGAACTTCTATTAATTTCAGAACTGTCCAGGAATTGACCTCACACAATGTATGTAGAATAGCTTCCTGTGACATCCAAGGATAAAGCTCTTGTAGAAGTAAAGTAATTACTTTCAGAAATCTTCCATTATCTTCTGTAACTTGAGGGTTTTAAGGTAGTTTTGAAGAATCCTGATTAATGTCTTGTGGAAGTCAGTCTCTCATTTGCAAAGGCTCCATCGGAAATGTTAGACCAATGTTAGAAAGCAGTGTGTATGTACACAAACACCAGAGCGGCTTTCATCATCAGGCCCCCACAAGATGGGGAAGCTCATCCTCAACACTATGTGTCATCATGTCAGAAGTTTCCATAACAGGGACTGGCTGGCTTCATGCCATACCAAAACCACTGATGAAAGTTGGTACCAAGCTGAAGCTGTCATTCTGAAATCATGGTAAAAAGTTTCATAAACTGATGATTCGCTAGTGCAAAATATGTGGAGAAAAAATCTGTTGATGTTCGTCTGTTTGTTTATGGTAGTTATTTTTAAAGGAAGGAAGAGGTTGGGAGGGTTCGTTACACATGGTCATTACCAAGAGTCAATTTGTGAGTTTCTTTGTTGGTGTAGTTAACAGTCCGTGCCTCGCACAAGATCAACCTACCGCAGGCCCTGTCAGTTGTTAGAGATGCACTCCTGATGGCGGAGATGCTGACAACGCCACCGGAACAACCGCCAGAAACACGACTTAGTCACCTCCGAGTCCTGATTAGTCCCTTCGTTTGTATCAGTAATCAGCACTGAAACACAAACAGGAAGTTTTCTCGCCCTGAAACTACCGTGAACTTGTTAGGAGCAAATTTCTGTTGATGCAGGGAACAAAGTCCATTCATGCATGCGATCCTTGTATCCAGGTAAGAGGTATTTCTACATCAAGGTCCTCTTCCTGGGAAGGTCTGGTGATTTCTTTACCTCCCAGGTAGTGTCAGGGTGTCTTAGTACCATGCTGAAAAAGCAGTTTGGTATGTTTGTCAGTTTTGCAAGAACCATGATAGAGTGTGGGTGTCTTTTGATTCTTAGTTAACAGTATGTAATTGTCTACATAGAGACATAGGTTTACTTTGGACTCAGGGCACTACACTTTTTGATAACTGACATTAAGTTCTTTGCCTTGATTTCCCATAGAATATTGGCTGTCGTTTTCTGTAAAGACTATTGCTGTTGCACATCCCTGTTGCTTCTGTGTACTGTCAGCTAGATAGCAAAGGAGTGAAATTTACCTTATGCTGTGCTATGTTGTGTTGTGTGTGTCTACTGGCCATAACCTTACAACTTCTTCAACAATTGTCCTTCTACAAGCACCCTTGTCAGGCCAGTTGGAAATGAAGATAACTACCAAGGTACTTACTCCAGTTTCTTAAAACGTTAAGGAACATTTGTCATCAAAGAGCAGGTTGATCTCCCAGTGACGCAGGTTTGCGGTGCTAAGTATGATTTCCCTGCCCCAGTCAGAACGGGTGGGTGGGTAGAGAGAATTCCTTCTAGTCTAGACACTCTTAAAGCTGACTGCCGGACGCTTTGGAGTCTGGAGCTCAGGTTATAAATGATCCCCACACTTCTAAGTTGAGCCACCTTCAAGAGTAGTGTAAACAGTTGTAACCTTGAGGTACATTCTCTGTTTTACACGTTGTGAGATGTGTAAATTACAGACATCACAGTGTTTGAACTTGGCATTGGGTAAGCTGAAATATAAATGGGTAACAAAAGTTTTGACGCTACACAACTTGAAGTGAAAAGTAAGTTGAATTCTGTTATTGCTGAACGTTCTTGAAAGGTAGTCCAAGACTTTGTAAAGGGATTGAAAGGAGAACAAAAAACTTCTTGAAGTCTCCTCTTTGAGTCGGGTACGAAAGCCATCTTTGACTTTGAAGAAGACATCCTGAAATTCCTTCAACGTTAAGTTGTCTGATACAGATACCATAGTAACTCTAAGTCACTGTGCGCTCTACAATGTTTTGCCTTAGTCTGTTTATATGTCACAACTTTAATAAGTTTGTCAGTGAATTCTTTAAATGCACTTGTTCCTTTAAAACAAGATCATATGTTAATTTTGTGCATATCATAAGAATTGCTGACATTTTCTCATAATTCTATGATATGTGATCCCCACAGATACAAGTATAATGGCTGCTTTAATTGGCAGTTCTGTGTCCTTTGCTGCCCTCTGGTGAGGAAAGGGGTATTTTAAAGTGGGTCTTGCTTCTGGCTTTGTGGCATTTTTCTATTGTTTAGACAACTCCAACCTAACATTACATGGCCTTTGGGGTCAGGGCAAATATGATCGCCATCCCTCCCCACTACACCTCTGTAGTTTGAAGTAAGCCAGGCCTGTGGCTAGGACAGTTTGCATATGATTTTCATCACAATTCTGAATGCTTTACATTGGTAACCATAGCAGCAAGATGATAACCTAACCCACTTGACAGTCGTAATTAGAGCATTCACATTGCAGATGGAAGCAAAAACGCTGTGGCTAGAAATTATGTTCCTGTCAAGTATGCATGTCCCTGCTGTATAGAACTGTGTTGTCGCAATTAAGGTGTACTTGCGCAATCATTGAAGGAGAGGACTTTACTTCATTAGTGGATTTTCAATCGAAAATATCTTCCTAGATTATTTTGTCTACAGTTGTGAAGTGTGCTTCTAAAATTATAATCTTATGATTTTTAAGAGCTTTTTTTCTAGTACCTTGATGATTAAGAAAGCTACAGCTAGTTATGACTATGAGAAGGTAATGACAGTCTAGAGAATTGTGAAGTAAATAATGATGATTGACAAATTTCACATGATGGATTTACATATACCTTGAAGTTATAACGATATCTCTAGTGTTGTATTTGATCTTGTATAATATACCAATACTTTAGCCTGGACACCTGTTCTAGTTATCACCTGCTAACCTTCCAGACTTTTAATGAGTTACATGTCTCCTGTACAGCTGCAAAGGGTGAGAGGTCAATCCATGGGGGAGGAACAAGAATTGTCATAACTTACTTACCTGACAGATCTCCCTGTAATAATCCTTCTTAAGGTTGTATGGGGTCATGTGTGACATAAAAATGTAAACTCTGCATTTTCCCCATTTCTTGAGGAATTGTGATTTTCTGGCTGTTGTTATGGGTGACCTTGGCAAGTTCATGTAACCTGAAAGTGTAAGAGATTAATTTTCAGGCTAGTGAAAGCCAGAAAACATGCCCTTCGGATGTGTAAACAAAACAGGAAACCAAGCTCGGACAATTCATTGCAGGGTACAAAAATAATGGCTACAAGTACCTGATGCACGAATTGATGCCTACAGTGTGGTATTTCTGAATCTTAATATCAGAATTCAAGGAGTTAAAGTACTGCCAGTGAAACAGCAGTTTAAATTTTAATGGACACCAATTCATAATAGATTCTGCATACCTCAAACATGGAGAATGTCCACATTGAACTTTCATTATGCAAGGTTCAAACATAAAAAGATTCTATCAACACATTTGCAGGTTGGATTTGGCATTGAAATTTAGGCCAAGCTCTCAAACCTTTGGACTGTTCATATAATCTTACATATTACCATACCTGTATCATTGGGTTGTCACTTTACCAGAGCATTTTGTGAAATGAAGATACACAGTTGCCTTCTAAAAGTCTTTAACAATCTCTTTATCCACCTAAAACTTTTCTATCACAGTAACCCCCCTTACCAGTTTACAAGGAGTCGGCAAATAAGCTGAAGGCCAAGCCCTTGAAAACCTACCCTTCAACACTGGCAGTTGGAACATGTGCACAAACCATGTCCTGATATCACTGTGTGCTGAAAGACATGACCCTGGTCTAGACTAGTCTGTCTGAAAATTAACAAGGCAGGATACTAGAACTTGAACTTGACTGGTGAAGGATGAGAAAAATGAGAGGGATTTTCTTATGTGTCTGTTTTGGCTTGATTTTCTCGGTACTATTTTTGTCCTAATATCCACATTTCTTGTTTTTGCCTGCCTCTCTTCAACACCCTTTAGTTATTGTTTGGTTCCAATATATTAAAATTGAAAGTACAATGTGTAGTTGTAATTTAAACACAAAATTACCAACTTTCCATAATCTGCTATTAAGCTGTGTCTGAAACCTCTTTTGTCGTTCATGTGGCATATCAGCCAGATAAGAATATCTTGCCAGAACGCTTTTGTGAAATGTTGTTTCTGGTATCCATTCTAGGGGATCTGTTCTGCTCAAATTGTTCTTCTACCATCTTCAGATTCATCTAGATAAAGTTATTATTGAAAGCTCATTAGGAACCTTTCTGGTAACGATAGATAATGACAAAACTGATCACATGCATTACTGCTTGTGATTGAAGTACAATTGCAGAGTCTTAACCTATTTAGAATCAATCAGTGTAAAATCACATCAACCAGGATGGATATTACTAAATTTCATGATATTAGGTCAGAGGTCACCAAGCCCTGCCCACTTGTAGCTCCTCCCCCTCACATCTGGTAGAGCATGCTGGGTAAATATTTGAGAAGCAGGCTGGCTCGCACATTGGTGTGTTGTGAGTCAGTCCAGGCTCTTGGCTCAGGATGTGTTAGCTTTCTGTCTGGAACTTCTGTACACCCAGGAATTCTTCCAGTCAAGGGGACTACAACACTGGATATGGACAGATGGGAGAGCAATAGGTTTGTACCAAATATCTCAGACTTAATGTCCTTTTTTTAACTGGAAATTGGGAGAAATTTAAGCAGGAACAGCTGGGAGCTAGTGGCCAGAGAGCTACCTTATCACCGGCTTGTTTCGGACGTGATTGATAGAAGTGCTCTTGAGTAGGTGAGGTACACAAGGATAGTCTAGTAGCGACTATACTTCCTTTCAGCACTTTTTGTACTTTTCTAAAGCTAACTCTTGTAGATACTGTGTTGGAATTGTTACTGTCTTGTCAGATTGATATGTTCGAGGTGTTGCTATATTTGTGTAGAAGATATCTTAATGGCAGGCTTAAAGATTCTGCTATTAATATTATACTGTATAACAGTCTATGTGGTGTAGTCAGTTTCTAAGTGAAGGGAAAGACTTAAAAAATCATCAGTATTGTCCTTCGGTTAAAAAAAAAAATACTGATGTTGGCAACATGCAAAGCATTGTCCAAGATAGCAATTCATTCTTGACACTTAGTCTTAGCTATCTGAGAATTTTCAAAGGTCCTTTGATTCATTATATTAATTTTTTTTCAAGGCCATTTAATATTTCATTTATGAAACTCAATCAGTAATAGTCAGTTTTAATGGAATATTGTTCCGGTACTTAGATCCTTGCTGTCTTATTTATATTTGCCATTTTCTGTAGTTGACAGTCACATGTGTCCTATCCTGTACAACAAGCCACAGCAAGCAACGCCCTTCTACTAATTAACGGCCTCTGTTTCCTACTGCCTGATAATTTTTATTTGCCAAATACAAAGTCACCCATATGTGGAAGACAGAAAAATAATCTTCTCCTTTGTCTAAGAATATCCATCATTCATTCTGCCATGCATTGTTTTTGTTATTGCATAGTCCCATGGTAAGTGATACATATATCAAGGAGAGACTGTCAGCAAAGATTTTTTACTGATCTATAACAACAAACTGAAATGGCTGTTTACCATAAATTGACATAAAAATGTGTCTCAATTATAAATTATTGCTGTTCTATAGGTTATCAGAAACAGCATTTGTTAAAACATGTACTGTATATCCAGCACTTTTAGTAACATGTACTAGACTGTTTTAGGCCTGACTTTTTCTATACTGGTGGGTACTTTGCATTTCCCTTGCCTTTGAGTCTATCATATTGCTTCCATATGTCTAGCATAAGTATGTGGAGCAGTGACTTTGATTCAATATTTTATCCTGGATACTTGCATATTTCTCTCTCTACCCCCAACTTCTTTTCTTTAGCCTGAGGAACAAAATCTGGTAGCAATCACATAATAATGTATGGTACCCCCCTGTGGAGAAGGGAGGAGTTGACAACAGCTGCAATAGGGCCTCATCTTTTTAATTGTCTCTTCAAAGACAAAACTTGTTCCTGCTTAGGTCATTATGAGGTCAAGATATTGGCTTTGTATTCGTTTTGATTGAAGACAAACTTGAAATCTAACAGTATTGTTTACATTATGAAAACTGTAAAAGATTGACAACATCTACATCTTGATGTTGTCTGTTTGATCTGTTTTATTGTTGTACTAAATGCTTTGTAAAGCATTGATGTGTTTGAAATGATTTCAGAGACATAGCAGTGCTTGTAAGATTTTAGCATTCATTCTAAATGTAAGGTCTGTTCAAGGCTTATGGGAGAAGGAAATAGAAGGCATAACAGCTGTCTAAGAATATCCAGAGTCTTATTTTCGATGCTGTTAAATTAACAGACAACATTACCAATATTTCTATGTTCTCCTTGGCCCTTGTACCAGTAACATGCTGCACTATCCATGCGCCCTATGAGATGTGCAGGAAGAGTAAGTGATTGAAAGTTGGATCCCATTGATTGGTTCTGCTTACTCTACCTAATCACTGTGTAAAAGGTGTGTCTACCAGAACCCACCCCTGGGAACAAGGTTCTACTCCATCCCACACTTTGGAATATGCAAAAAGTGGTTTAAATTTCATCTTCTTTCCCATATGCAATTTTAGTGAGACAAATTCATTTTACAGATAAAAATGAAGTTTTCAATATCACGTTTTTCAGACTTATGTTTGTGTTCCTCTCTTGTGCCAGTAAGAGATGCTGGTAACAACTGCATGGCCAAATATGTTGAGCTTCGCATTCTTCCTCCCCCATCAAAGACAGTGTGTTTATTTTGCCCCAGATTTTTTGTGTCCACCTTCCAATAACAAGTGTGTCTCTAGATATATGCTATGTCATTTGTCAGGCTTGCTTGAGCTCTTCTGGAACAAGCTATAAAACTTGTTTAAAAGTCAATGAAGTTTTGCAGTCTTGAAGAAGTTAAGGCCCTTTTCAGTACTTTGAATTTAAGATATTTGGACTAAAATTGTGAAACTAAACTTCTGTACTCCTAAAACAACATTGTCTGACCTAAGCAGCATTATAACAGTGTCCAATCCTACAAAGTTGCAGATTTCACAAAAGAGGAGAAGCTTTAATACGTCTTTTATGGAGCTTAACATTATACAAAGAACAGTCCCTGGACATAGGATTACTTCATATATACAGAAGTTTCAGGTCGGGGAGAACCACAAAGCGTGTGCGATAGTGTATACATTTTTGCTTGTTTGAGCCGATTTGCCGTGATCCGTGATCAAAAGGACAGACAGTCCCGTAGCTAATGTCCTGTGGAAAGGGCACCAAGGTTAACTTATCCCTGGTTTACTCAGATTATGGCTTATGTTAGATGAAAACCCAAAAATTTCTACTATGTTAACAGCTCTTTGCACATGATAATTGCATTTTCTATATGACAAAGGTCTTGGAAGACAACAGATTGGTTATTTTAAACAGGCTAGAAGCATTACCTTTATAAATGTATCATTCTTTTTGGGTAATAATTATAGACGGTATGTTTTGGATAAAATGGAATGTGGCAGTTACATTTCTACATCAATACCATCCAGCAAGATGCATTGAGAGGAACTAAAGGTTAGAATCCTGATCATTGGAGTTTAGGGATGATTCGAATTATTGCCAAGTCCTCCAAGATGTGGAATTCTGATAGAAACAGAACACAGATGCCATTCAGAATCAAAGGATGTAAAGGAACATCTGGAGTGGCAGACTTCCCTGTACTTTCAACTTCTTATGCAATACAAAGCTGTTAGACTAGCAGCCATATTGCCAGCGGTATTACGAAAGATATCCCACTAAATCTATCAGACTAGAATAGCAACAAGGATGCAGATTCCTCCAATAACTTTACCAACGGTACAATACTGACCTGATAATAATGGATATGCAATGTTGAAGGATTAGCCTATAGCTGTTCCAAATATCTTTCCCAAGTCTGACAAGGAAAAAGAGGATAAGCGGTTGGTTCATGTAACCGATAGGGACATGATATGCTGGGATTACAACCTTGATGGAGGCATGGATGCCATACAAGGAAGGACATGACCCTTGGAGGAGTAAGAAATCAGCTCCAACATTGTTGCTATGGGAACCTGATAGCTGTTGCTTGATAAAAGCCGTCTGTTTCCAGCTGTTGGCGTTTGGGCTTGGTATGGGCAAGGGTATCTGCACTGGACGATAAAGTGTTTTAGCGAGAGAGAGTTTTACGTTGCTGCAAAGTTTGTTGTATGTTTTGTTGTCTTTTCAAAACTTTGGGTTTAAACAAAAATTATGGTCTTAAACTTTAAATTTTGTTCAGAACATTCGTTAATCGTCAACAGTCTTTCTCTGAAGTTCGTTATCCCTTTAGCCCTTTTAAAGGCTTATGGCTCTGTTGCTTGGATGTCTGGGTCCTAACTTTTAATGGAAGAGGAATTTGTGAAGGCTGATAGTTGTAAACATAACAGCTGAGGGCACTGGTAAAACAGAGGATTAGGACAGACCTGGCTGTAACTTCTTTGGCAGCCCTTTGAAAAGTACTCTGTGATATTTGCTGTAGGTGATAAGGGAAAAAGGATTTTAGCATCTGCCCATTGGGTCAACACTACTGCATAAAATGTTCTGGACACTTTATTTTGTGTTCTTTGGCAGTGTCCATTTATGCTATTCTTCACTGACATTTAGCCTGTATTTTCAACTGCCATAAGGAAAATGACGATAAGGAACTATCACATCATATCTCAGCACATACGATAAGATGGGTGACAAGGTATCTTTTTTTTACCTACTCATGGCCAATTATGTCCCTATTTTAGAGAACCAACTATTCAGATTTACAGTGGGCAGTCATGGCTGCTGTATTTTAAGTTAATCAAGATTTTGAAAAAAAAGAGTTATTAAACATTAATGGTCTAATATTAGTCACATTTTGGCATAGTGTCCTAAAACCGGTTGTAGAAGCTACACTGAGATCCTTTCTTGTCTGTATTTCAAGTAAGCTTTTGGTACATTTTCATCCATCAAGAAAACTTAGATCTGCCTTAACACTGCAGATTGTTGGTTAAAGCCCATAGCCAGCCAGCTGGGGTATGTCCTTTTAACAACAGCTCGTATTCTGACATCCACATAGCCTTCATGTAATTTAGGGATGTTTTCCTTTTCACCAGGCCAGTTAGCTAGTCCCCACCTTTCTGTCCCCAGCACATATGTTCAGAATTTGAGCGGATTTAAGGGAGGCCAAGGGTCCCACAGTTAATGGGGGACACAGAATCCTCCTGCAGGCAATAGTAAGCCATGTGAATCTGCAAATGATTTGACTGTTATGTTCCCACAGTGTTTTCTGATAGGAAGAAGAATTTGTGTAGGTGGTCACCTCTCATAAATTTTGCTTAGAGGTCAAGCTTCTCAATTTTTAGACAATCGGTAGAGTTTTGAAAGTTTTGATTTTTTCTGGTCATGAAAATCAGCACCTGTTGAAGGGTAAAGTTTTTGTTGAGCTGAGGATAATGACTTTTATAGTGCCAGACATGTGGGTTCTTATTTCACCCTAACCAGGTAGCTCTATTCCCTCTTGTCAGTAGAACAGTGTTAACTTAATCTGCCAAAGAACAACAAACTTAAAGTTGCTCACGTTAAATGATATAGAGAGTTGTAAAAAAAAAGGAAAGAAAGAAAGAAGCCATCCTTTTGCCAATGCATATTTTCTGGTTGTTTATTTTTTCGTTGCGTAGGAATGTCTACGAAATTCATTCCATAAAGTTTTTGTATCTTTACGGTTCAGGAAAATCCTGCAAACATCTAGCAAAGTTTATTTTATCAAAGGGCAAGCGGCAGGAATGGAGCGTGGGTCACAGTTTGAATTTCAGACACATCCTACTGTGAACCCACTGGTTATACCTTGATGAAACACTCATTCCTCCTCTGATTCCTCAGCAAATACCTCTAGGTGGTTAAGAAAATAATAAATATCCCCAGTTATGGATGGCAAATAGCATTTCCCCAAAGGGTCAGTAAGAAGCCAGCCTTGACTGGCTCTAAGCTACACCATATGGAAGTGGTAGATGGAGGTCAGCCAGTGTTGACTTCTAGTTGGACAGGGTCATTGCAAATGTCGCCTGGGTGGAGTGATGACCT
>LZCU01157804.1:2744-13241 GCA_001663935.1 Asymmetron lucayanum | reverse complement strand
CTGAAGCAGAAGACTTATTTGTAAGACTTTCCTACAGATCATTTCACTAAATCATCCATTAAGTCAGCCATGCTACATTAACCATAGCTCATACATGTACAGATACTTAACTGTAATATGTAGCCTCTTTTCCCAACCATAATGGTCACATTCAGTTTGTACATGAATTTTCATGTAGGTGATAACGGATATTGCGAGCTATTCCCATTTGAAGTTTACTTTGCCCGGAGCCAAGTTTTATAGCGATAAGAAGCAAAAACGGTGCCCAGAGGAACATTAGTACCCACTTCTATTCAGCTGCACAGCAATGAACCAGGAGCAGCAGCTTAATACATTGTGCTATCAAATTGCCAAAGCCATATCATCCTTCCTTCCAAATAAATGAGAAAATTGGAATACCCTTGTGACTATCAAGGTAGCAGTTGAAAGGAGATCTGTCACACAATTTTGAAATGGTCAGAAATGATGGAAAGCAATGGATAAAGAGCTTTCTTTATGAGTGATTCATGTGGCATTTGCACAGGAGGGGCTGTGAGAAATATGGCAAGAAATACTGTGTAATAGGGCTTCCTCAGTGTGCAAGGCACAACACCTTCTCAGTTTGCTTACTCTTGCAGTACAAATTAATTTCTCTCGTTGGTAGGTTTTCACAGAAAAGGTGGAGTAGGCTGTCGGAAAAAAGGTTCACAGAAAATGACATGTTGGAAGGGTCCATGCATTATTCTGCACTCTACAATAGTTACAGAACCTGGTATGAACTAGCTTAGTAAGAGGTTCTGAATGCCTTCACAGAGAACACAGGATCCTTGCGAAATATGAACCATGATAATCTTTATCCGAAGAATGCAATTTTTGTAATTGTAAAATCCAAAAGCAGATGATTTCAAGAAACAATTGATCATATTTGTGTAGTCTCATGTATCTATATTAGTAATTGTCATCTGGCAAATAAAATATGTCCTTAAAAGCCCATCATTGCTCTATTGAATCTTACACCATTTCAAGAATTGCCAGAATGTTGACAGGATTACTTCTATGCCTTGAAACCGGTCATTTCCATTACTCTCAATTGACTATTGATTATAAAGACATACCAAATGCAGACATCAGCACACGTTATACCCATTGAAAATGCATGATGCTGCAAATAGCTGCAGAGTACCTCACATTTGTGAGATGGATGTGTCCATTTGTGGAAGAGAATGCAAGACTTGGTGCTGTAATACCATTTCCCCTCCCAAATTGCACACAGTGGTACCTATCACATAGTGCTGAAGAGATAAATGGTCCAGGGAAGAGAAGACGCACACATTATCCTGAAATAAAAGCTATCGCACTGAAAGTTTGGGACACCCTGCTACAAGACCTGGACTACTACTATCACTGATTTTATTTCTGTGTTATCAAGGAATAAAACCAGCACACTAACTGTCAATCACCTGTCTACCACTGACTCCAAAGGCTAACACGATAGCAATCTGAGATGCCCGTATAGATATCAATATGCAATTTCCAGCCATAATTTCTGTTCCTTGGCTGCTGATGACAGACCTTAGCCATCTCTTGGGGATGATAAGGATGACATCATGGGTCAGTATCTTCCTAGAAGGTTGGAAAGTTGTGAACTTTACTCCAGTAGAGTTAAGGCACTGAGACAGGCTGCTTAAACCTACTCCAAGTACTGACACTGATAATCTTTGTCTGCACTTTACAAGGTTGACCTTTGCTGCCTCACCCAAATCCAGGATTTACTAGCGAATAATCAAATCCAATAAGTTGAATTACTGCTAGAGTTAGCATGGAAATTGGGCCATCTGAGCTGGAATGTGATAGGCAGTGGGCTTGAAAAACATTTGGGAGGAGATAAGAATATATGGGATACGACATTAAGATGCCAATAAAGTGTATCTAAAGGCTTTGATGGAAAAGATTTAGGGCAACAGCTCCCTTGGTACAAGAAGATATTCACAACAAACAATCCATAAAGGGTTCCATCTGGGTGAACCAATCCTTCTACATAACCAAAAATGTAAATTACCTGTAAACTAACACCACTATATCTGGTCTCACCAGGTCTTGACTTACCTCTCTTAATTGCCACTTACAGAGCACCAATGCTTTTATCTACTAGAGTTACTGAGAAAGTAGAGGAAATTGTCTGCAAGTCTTTTGCTATTAGACAAATGATAGCATATGTACAGTACGGGTGTCTGCTAGGATGCAGAAAAAACATAACTACATAGCTAGGAGTGCTTCTTCCTGGACATGTTGCACCTACAGAAGGAGTTATGTTTCCACAGATGGATAAGTAGGCTAAATGTAACTCAGGGTTGAGAGACAACTGGAAAATAGGAGGTTTTGTATTCCAGAGCAAGTTCAATTCTTTGTTTTTACAAGTTCGAGTCAATATCGTTGGTCAAAAGTTGATGTTCTTGTAGTTGCAAGTAATTGACTAATTATTGCCTGTTTAGTTCACAACTAAATCATAAGAGCCTCACACGTGAAGGAGATAAACACATTTTCACCATAACTTATCGCTATGCTATGCAGAATTTAGAAGCAGTCATTTAGTCCATCTGTAATTTTACATAATGCATGTACCTAGTGACTACTTCATTTTTAATGGTCAAGAGCTCCAGCCCAGCATGTGTAATTTGCCCTTCATGCTGGAGTACAGACATAACTGTGCCTTGATCATCTAAATCACCCAGATGAGGAGAACCTGACAAATTACATTTCTGTCATCTGCACATTATACAAGGGCTCAAAGTCCTCTCAACAACAGGTTTGATTGGTTCCTGATTTTCTGTCTGGCATTTAAATGAAGAACTCTGTGCATGAAGCCTGTTAAGTGAGGCAGTCTTGCAGAAAATGTGGAGTCAGGCAGATTTTGCATGCCCGCCTGTCTTCTGAAGGGCACCCAGAGGTGACTGTAGTGCAAACTGCTCTGCTGACCTATATATGCAAGTACTCCAGGTTCTAAGGCTGTAGTGCCTGTAATGGTAAACTGCAGGCTGCTCTGTGCGCATGTAAGGAACACCTCCAACTGTAAGAGGATGCCCTGCCAAGAGAGAAGATATCTTTCCCTCTGTGTCATCCCGAATCATGTTTGTCTTCTTTCATGCAAAAGTAGGCTAATTTTCAGACTTACAAAGGAACGACTACCTAGTACATACCTTTTGTATGTGAACAATTTTCAAGAACATGAAGTTTCATTTTGAGTCAGGTAGAAGCAAGATGAGAGAGATGACTGTTCGTTAGTGAGAATGTAGTAATCAGATATACATGGACCTGCTCCTGTGGTCACTAGTCAGAAAGGTACAAAGTTTCTGTCTCAGGTGATGGACTGGATTGTGTATTGAAGGTGGATGTACTGCACTACATTCCAAGCCAGTGCTTATCACTCCTACCCATGGTCCACTAAAGGTGAGGCTCAGTTGGAGTCATCACAAGGAACAGCATGTGTTCTCCTAATCATAGGCCTTCAGTAATTACAGGGAGCAGTTCCCAAATTGATGGAAGTACAGGGTATTTTGGAGAAGGATATAGGTCACCACAGTTCAGGGTTCCACACTGAGGCTGGAAGATCACATTTCCATCAGGACGTCACCCTCAACAACCATCTTTTGAGGGAAACCAAGGAGAGAGATGAAATTTTTTGTGACAAGTCCAGAAGTTTTGGAAGAAAAGCCCTACTGTAGTGTGTACGGATCATATTCCTCTTTTCTTACTAGTCTGGTAGAAGTTGCTTGATGTTATGAACATGCTTCTGCTCTTTGTCAGCTGTGACTGTGATAATGATTAGGCTCCATACCTATGATGTAGGAAAGTTATTGTGCAGTAAAGATCAAAGCAGCCTCTGCTATAGTTCATTACAGAGAGGTAGGCTGTACCAGACAGTTAGGCATAGGGGCTGCCATCTCAGATTAGTTCTTGGACCTCTTTGATGACTGTATCATCCTTTCTCGATAAAGCACGACTACAGGAAGTCTTGGCCCTTGCTGATGTCGCTGTTTGTAGTGGCCAACTCCTTCAGAAGCAGGCCAGATCACATTAATGATTTAGGTGACCAAAGATGGAGGACACTTTCCAGAAGGTCATCAGATCTTCAGTCTCCAAGGACAGGAGTGATTAATACCTTGACCTGAATCCTCTGCTAATTCAAACTAACAAGTCATGAGGCAATTACTGCTACAGGGCCATCTAATAGATAACGGACACTGATTAATCTAAGATCTGAAAGAACAGATTGACTGACAGTGTATCATGGAGGAGCTACAGAGTATTCATTCAGAATAGGTAGCCTTTCATGTGACACACATGTCCATCACCATGTCCTAGGTAAGTGCAGCATCAATGGTGGCCACCAATGTATGACCATGGACAACCATCTGAGGAACCTGTGGAGGTCATTAAACACAAAGGTCAGGATTAGATGTTTGCAGGTCAGCAGATGGGCTCTATTGGCTTGGGAAAGTCAGGATTAGTAAGTGGGACATCCCTCCATTAGCAGGGGATGAACAGAAAAGAACCAATCAATAACACTCACCGCCGAGGTGGTAAAACTCTTAACATCCATCAACTACATTCAACATCTTCTGGAATCTGGTCCATCGGACATATCTGTATCAGCACTGTCTCTAACTCAGAATGTGGGGTTACAGAGAAGGGATGGATAACATCCCAATAACTGTCTTGTTGACATGTATTTATTGTCTTGTTAATATTGTCTAGTTTGCAAAATACACTTTTAGGGAGCATTTGCTACCCTTCTCCAATAGCTAGCCACCAATCAGGATCCATCCACAAAATGTCCCCATGTCTGGATAGATGATCATTTGGCAAAGAGGTAACCTATAGGAACATGTTCAGAATTTTTTTCTTCCAGAAAAAAGAAATGTTTACATTTAACCTGTCATCATTGGCATCATCAACTTGTAACCTAAGACAAGTTACACATCCCTGGGAAGGCCTTGCAGCAAACAGCCAGCTATCAGAAAAGTGGGACTGTGTTGAAATGGCACATAACCCAACTCCACACAGCCCTACAGGGTTGCTGTTTCCTGAGAAGCAATGTAATTTAATGGAGCAGTTTGCAAACCTGCATCTATCTAAACCATTGCCTAGTTTTATCTGATTTCCAAAACAGAAGGAATTGCCTGAGACTTCTGGAAATCATACTTTGTCCTTCCAGCATCTGGTGGAGTTATGTGTTCTAGTTTCTCCTGTACTGTGTGCCATTCCATCATTTCTTCAGTCATATTTATTTTCTTTCCTTATCAAGTTCTTTGGCAAGCCCATAGATTTGTTTTTGTAGAGATAAAGGAGCATTCCTAGAAGACTGGAAAGAAACTGGAAAGAAACTACCACTGTGAGGTCTAGTCCAAATGAGGGACAGTAGGTTTGTTTACAACTACAAGGAATAATGAGCTTTCTTTGGGAACTTTTGTCAATTTAAAGTTGCTTGATGTACTCAACACATCTTCTGTCTTGTCCATACCACAGGCAGAGGATCTCCTGACTTTGACTGATGTGCTGTGCCGTGCTGTGTTGTATTTCTTAAAACAGCCAGAGAATAGCAACAATACCCAATGCAGCAGAGAATTATAATGCCTGCCATTTTCTGTCCGGTCTAAAAATTGGTGCTGGAAAAGGTTTGTCAGCCTCTGTTCAAGTTGATGGATGACTTGGAGGACACCATTCATTAGCTATTGTGGTATGAAGTCTGCTACCTTCAACAGCACAGCTATAGATAGCAGGGTTAGGAGGATCCTGTCACATCTGACATGTCACACAATATGTTCTATTCTGTTCATCAATTGCTACCATATCCAGATGTGAAGAATGGTGACTTTGATACCTCCAGCCTCATGTCATGTAAGAAACAGAACTGTTGGTGGCTTAAAGCCACAGACAATCTGTTTTCTGTGTCAAGCAAAGATTATTGCATATCAGAGACAGACTTGAGTTATTCCCATGTACAGCCTGGGTTGTTTTTCCATGAACAACCCTTTTCATCTGTGCAAGAAAGACTGTCGGCAAGAATAAAGTCTTACCTCTTAGGCAGTAGNNNNGGCACGTCAGCCTTAAAAAGGTCTATTGTGCATAACACAAGAAAATAGAGGTCATCTATAGGTAAAAAAATTCTTCTCCCAGCATCCACTAACAATGAATGACTGAAGCACTTGCTTTTGAAGTCTGTAATGAAAGCTTTTTGATATCTTTCTCAGCATGAGATCATGGTGACTGGTCAGAGCAGGACCTAGAAACATCCCACGAGTAACAATAACCTACAGGTCTACAACCCACTATCTTCTCCCAGTTTGTCAAGCCATGGCATCTTCACCAGGTCTTAAATGGAGGCAGTGTTTCCTGGAGAAACATTGTGATGGCATGGGGAAGCCCCCCAGTTCACCTTACATCTTTAGAGGGTGATTTTCTGTGATGTCCATCAACTTTCACTGCAGGCCATAGCATACAAATGATGGGAGCTTGGCACTAATGCCATTTGTAAATGTTTGGGGTCAGTGCTGGTGGATAGTGGGGATACGCATGATAGATGGTAGGGGTAGATTCATATCAGGAAGAGCCCAGAGATCATCCCAGAACTGGGTCACCTGGCCCATCTTCAGATAGCCTTTCTCATCAGTGTGCTCCTGCCAGCAATCTGTAGCAGCCAGCTTCTATCTACTGGATACTCCTGAATCACCCACAAGTCATCAGGCTCCGGCACTCAGCTTAGCAGCAAAGTCCAAAGTAGATTGCTAAGCTCCTTAAAAGGACATAAAAGAAAATACCCTGAGGCCTAAATCCCCAGAAAACTTTTCAATAAGATTGTAGACATCCCTTCTGTAATGGTATACCACAACCACTGAAGGAAATTCCCCTTCCCCAGTATCAAAGATCAGGGTATATTCTGTTTCATTCACAATTTGAATTATTCAGTGTTTACCAGAGTTTCTCCCTTTTTATTTCCGTCCCCAGCCTGGCATGACTGTGCTGACCCTGGCGTTTGTCCCTGACCTCCTGTATTGATATAGGAGCCAGAGCTGCTGGGGACCACAGATTAACAGTAGCACAGAACAAATAGGCTTCCCTCCATATTTATTACAACAATTACGTCCAAGCCATTACCAATTATCTGACCCCTCACTGCCAATTCCTTCAGGCCACTGTGGAACTTTCTCCCAAGGACTCCTCTTTCAACAATTTGCTGATGTTCGACTTTGAAATTACGATAAGATTAGAAAGAATTGATTATTGGTGGAAGTGATATCAAGTTTATAGGATACGACTTCTCAATAGGGGAAGGGAGGGCTTATCAGGCAATTCACAGCAGGTTAATATTTCACCTGTATTGATCTGCACTGCCCTGCAATATTGTGCTATAATAACAGTCAGTACTCAAATCCTTGCCTTTAATTGTTGCTGCAGTGACAATATTGGGCCATGATCATATAACTACATTCACTTCCTCAAAAACAAATCTAATTGGCTTAAGTTTGTAAATGGACGTTACACCTCACTAGTTTTGGAGCAATCGATTTTCTAGACACTTTAGGTCTACACCAAAATAGACCTGTTTTCCAGAGACTTTATTTTTACAAATTTTTTTTTTATTGCAAGACAATGTATGAAAGCCTCATTGTAAGTGCCATATTTGTATTGGTCAGGTGGCCTGAAGAAGGTTGTAAAAAGTTTAGAAAGTGTCAGTCATGTACAGAGTGGAAAACATTATAGCTCAAAATACTTATTTGTCCTTGTTTTTGATAAAAATATGCCAGCTAACATAAACAACTACTGACTCTTGTGTACATTCTTAATCTTCAAAACATGTCTGGTTTCAATATACAACAAAGCATCACTTAAAGCAATCAAGTTCAAGACAATTTAATAGACATAACATGCTGGCTATTTCCATTGCATTAAACATAATGACACAGCAAATTTAGCCATACCCAGTGAAGAAAGATGAATGGGTATATGTGGATCAGTGAGAGGCTGACAAGGGAAGCCCCAGTATTGGTTCTTCTCCTTCATGCATCACAGTCAGCATCCTATCTTTTCATTCCAAATCCCACCAGCTGTCCATTGTATGGATATCCACTATTCATAATAACAATCTCCCACTGCTTACTGCCGCAGAGTGATTAGCAAAAATCCTTCCCAATCCTTTAAACCACCCTAACCTTCCCCACGAGAAGCTTGCACACACTTCCAAGGTCATCCCACTTTGGGAGGATGAGAAAATAACGCCGATTCAGCAGCTTTTACTGCAGGTCATTGCATGTGGTCATTTATCATTTCAACTGTAATATCCTCCTTCACTAGAGAAGGCAAACAAACTCAAGCTCCAGCAGGGGTATTCCTACCAGGTACGGCCATAAAGAAAGTTGTGGGCAACTGAGTGGATACACCAGTCCTATATAACAGCTTTATCAAATATTGATTCTTTTCAAACCTTCGGCTTCCCAGGTAACAAAAACCAGGAAAAATGTTGTGCTCTCTGCATTAAAGCTTTCTAAGTAATATGAATTGGAAACTTCGATATTTTGACTGTGAGAGTTTTGCTGTGCTGCATGACAATTTCAAATACCAGTTAAACAAAACAAAACAAGAAAAGTGACAAAGTAGGGAGTACCTGGCTCTTAGACAATGCTTTGCCTTCCCAAGTACCGTATACTATATAATTAAAGTGATCTGCTAAAAGGAAACACCAGGGATTCTGCAGAATTCTGCAGTAGGCAAAGTGACAGTAATTCCTTTAAAAAATAACTTGCTTAGTTGGGGTTACATATATCTTCTAAGATGTCACTCCACCTTCCAAAAGCAGTCAACATTTTCTCACAGCAGACCAAAACCTTGTTGATGATCTTAGTTGACAAAACATTTGAGAGATCACAAACTATGGTCTTCTAAGTCTGATTAAAACAGGGGTGACAAACTGTATGCATATTTTGTGTAAATAAACGAGCATTGCTACACAAGTGTTTCCCACACCCTGTGTGCAAAGCACCCCCCCCCTCTCCAACAAATAGCCCTAATAAAAGGAGACTCAATGGCCTATGCTGACCTTGAATTGTTCCATAAAGATATCTAGCAATCGTGGCTGTCAATAGTCAGTGACAGTAGTGAACTGATGCAAATCATGTCCAGAATAGCCTGAAGTTCTAGATTACCTTCACAGGCAGATGTTGATTAAAATGTGAAGCCTAGCCCAAGGATTACAACTGTTTCAAGTGTTTGTATATGAAATTCCCCTTTCTACTATTATACCCACGGGTCTGTTTTAGCTCCAAGCAGGATCAGTAATTGACTTGGAGTGTAAAGGTTTCCATCAAGTCATAAACAATCTTCAGCTTCCATTCTTCCGTGCATAATGGACTTCTGTAACTACACTCCTGAGAAAGCTAAACATCACTACAGTCCAGTGATGTTGCCACCAGGGCAATTGTGTTGTAACTATAATTCTGCACCCTCACGTTTCTTAAGCCACCAAATTTTTCCTCTTATCTCCCAGACTTGCAATCCAGGCAGGTCCATAAAGATTATTTTGACCCTGTGTTAGTTGAACCTGAACCCCATTTATCAATCCTGACACCAGTTCTTTGGTTTCCTTTAAGACCCTCAGCAGGGTGCCTACTCCATCCAGCCAGATCTCCAATTATGGCAACTCTCTGCCTGCAACCTCCAGCACATACATCTACCCTTCACTGCCACCTCGCCATGCATCACAAGTTTTATTCCCATTCCATCACCAACAGCAGTCACTTCTTATATTAGTTGTTAAGTTCCAATGCCTCCAGTAGTTCATTCTCTTATCAGCAAGTTTCAGCTGATGTGTGAGCCTAGCTTGCTTCCCAATTGAAGACTGGGTAATGAGCATACATCCTCACTATGTGGCAACTAATACTGTTTAATGTATGGGGTCCTTTCCTCTCCCACAGGCAACATCGCCCAATCCTTCAGCTACCAATAATCAATAGTTTCAAGGATCTTTCCCTCAAGTGCCTAATATTCACCTGACCTATTAAGCAATCACAGTGCACGGCCTGGAGTGAGGTTTGCTGTGACAGTTAGCTCCAACTTCAGATTGGTACAGAATTCAACCTAGCATTGTATAACACTAACAATCCTCTACTTGAAATTTGTACATGGCATTTTTTTATTATGAATGTTTGATAAAAAGTATGTTTTGCTTACTGCTTTACTGCATTGCACCAGAATCTGATCACTGAACCTATGTCAACTAACCACTACCCATATCTGGGATTGGTCAATCAGCAAAACGTTCAATCATAACTTATATACCAGCCCAGTTATGCCCCTTGCAACTTTTCTTTCAGAGTCTCCTCAGTTTCTGTTAGTTACAGCAATTTCCCCATTACAAACCTTCTATGGACGGCAAAAAGCAGCGCTCACTTAGTACAATCCTCACACAAGTTTCCAGTCTCCAAACGATACAAAGCTGTGTATATAGATTGCTCAATTTAGGGA
>LZCU01157545.1:2502-12981 GCA_001663935.1 Asymmetron lucayanum | reverse complement strand
TAGAGTAAAAAAAATTATTTGACGAAGGTATGGGGTTGTGGAACTCTAGTTCTTATCTATTCTTAGTTTAAGGCAAGTAAAGAAAAAGGACAGAACGAGAAAAATAATTTTTGGTAATTTACTAGGTATACAAAACAGACAAACAAACAAACAAACATACCTTCCTCATCTGGCCGTCGCCGTCCACCCCATCCCCCTCCACCCCTAAGATGAGCGTGGTCACCACATACTTCCCCATGGGTATACAAACAAACAAACAAATAAACAAACAAACGGTAAGTTTGGTGACAGACACAAAGTCTTACACAGGAGAATAAATTCTCGCGGGTACCTTTTAAATAACGCAGTTGCTGCATAATTCTCAACACACCACATGATATTACAACACCATCATACATGTTAATGACTCCACTCCAGTATCTTAGATGACTATTTATACATTTCTTTATTATGGATGTGTATGCATGTATGCATATATTTCGGAGCTGAAATGTAATTACGTTGTGTTCTGCATGGCTGTGCTTCAAATATGTCTAAACAGAATGTATGCTAAACGATTGACTGAAAAGAATATCTAAACTGTCCACTTCTCTTGAATATCATTAACCCTTGAAAAAGAAGTGTGAAATGTAGGAAAAACGTCGCATTAAGTTTTAGTATATATTTGTACCCGATGCAAGTTAGCACTGTAGAATTCAAATGGTACTGTCACAAGATGAGCGACTAGATGCCTGATTTCAAGTAGTCCATATTTGGAGCTAAGTTATTGAAGATTCCTGATGATACTCACTTATTAGACTTGATTATATGCAACAATTTTCAAGTTTACCACTGAGCTAAAACACCGGATAGTTTGGAGATTTTTGTGAATAACTGGAGAATAATGTGCTTAAATTAAACATCCAAAGCAGCTATGACAATACTCTATTATGGGCCTGATTATGTGCAACAATTTAACCCTACTACAGAGCTAAAACACCGGATATTGAAAAAAAATGGGAGATTTTTGTGAAGAGCTGGAGAATAATGTGCTTAGATCAAACACAGCAGCTAGTTTGATAATTCCACAATGAATATATATTTTGGTGTCATCAACATACTAATTAATTCCTCTTTTTGTCCCGTGTAGGTGACAACGCAAGATGGCGAGAAAGCTGTCGAACCTGCTAATTTTCCTTCTCCTCATCCTGAAGGAGCCCAGCATGCCAGATGCAGGGTGCAACTGTACATCAATAAGCTGCCTCTGCTCTAGTCTGAGCCTCACCGGCATTCCACAGGACCTGGAGGCTACCATCCTTCGCTTGGATTTCACAAATAACCTGATCACAAGTCTTAAACAGTCGGAGCTCTTAAGGTATAGGCAACTGACAACTCTGATTTTGAAGCACAACAAAATATCTGAAATTGAACCAGGTACATTCCTCAGTCCACCCTATCTAATGGGTCTAAATCTAGCGTCCAACAAGATAAGTACCATTCAACCTAGTACATTCAAAGATCTCCCAAGGCTAACAATGCTCTCTCTGAACCACAACAAAATAACTAATCTTCAACCCGATACCTTTGTTAATCTTCCCCAGCTTACGACACTTTTTCTGAACAACAATGGCATGACTAGCATAAAGCCTGGTGCTTTCGCAGGTTTAGCCATGCTGCAAAAGTTATTCCTAAACGCAAACCTTCTAACGGCCCTTCTGCCTGATACAATTCCAAATTCTCCTAGGCTCCACCAGTTGTCTCTGGATTGCAACCAGATATCTACCCTTTCCCTGTCAGCGTGCAAAATGTTAAAATTTCACCGGAATATAGATCTTCAAGGCAACCCCTGGCAGTGTGACTGTAGGATGATACCTGTCATGAACGAAACGGGCTGCTTCTCATTTGCAAGCAATATTAAGTGTGTCCAGCCTGGTATTTTTGCGGGGAAAATGCTTAAAAATATCAATCCTAAAAATCTGACATGTGACGTGACGACTTTCTCAACCTTTACTGTTGATAACACATCCTTTCCCATCTCAACTGCAGTGTTGAAATCTTCCTCCCATGTTGCCAAAATCAGTGCATGCCCAACAGCATATACTGTAAGTCCCACACCTGCAACAAAGCCGATGGACAATCAACTGCAGAATACTACAAGCCATTGCATTCACATCATTAAAGACGCCTCTCACTACCAATGGTACTTCACACACAATACTGACTCAGCAACTGCAGCTTTTAAATTCACTTACACTTCAGAACAACCAGAAAGCAGCAGCTCTCATATCTATGTCTCCAATTTCTCCCTAAATGTTGTCATTGGCTCTGTCTGTGGATCAGTCGCTGGCGTTGCCCTGATTTTGAGCTTCATTCTCAGTATAATCTGGTACAAGAGGAGTGCGCAGTACCCTCCTACAAGCCCAGACCCCAGTGTCGTTTTGAGTGAGACCAACACTGCAGCAACTGTTAAAACCTCTAGCCATGATCAGACAGGGCAGGGCCAGTCTCGGGCCATCAATGAAAATTTTGAAGCAAGAAATCCACCATTCACAGAGTCCGAGCTGGCCGCTGTCTTAAAGCCAAATCCTATGTACGGGGGTGTGAAAACACCAACAGAGAACCCAAAGCCTGAAGATGCAGGTCCGAGTCAAACTGTAGGACCAGGTAACAGAAAGCCTACAGACAAGCTTCCCCCTCTTCCCTCATCCCATTCTGGGCTGCCTCAACCTGTTAAAGAAATCACCACATCAGTTGGAATAGGCAGTGGTCCAGTTCAGACAGGGCCGGGCCAGTATGAGGTTATACCTAACAGAAACCCTACAGACAAGCTTCCCCCACTTCCCTCATGCCACACTGGGCAGTCTCAGGCTATTACAGAAAATACTGCAATCACCACAGCAGCTGGACTAACCAACGGTCAAGATCAGACAGGGCAGGGCCAGTATGAGGTCATACCTGAGGAACCCAACACAAATGGCACATCTTCTGTAGTAGCCAGTGGTCATAATCAGACAAGGCAGGGCCAGTGTGAGGTTATGCATTCACCCGGCAAAATCACCACATCTGCTGTAATAGCCAGTGATCGTGACCAGGCAGAGAAAAGCCAGTATGAGGTCATGCATGCACCCAGCACAAACGCCACAGTTGCTGTAATAACCAGTGGTAATGATCAGACAGTGCAGGGCCTTTGTCAAGCAATTACTGAACCAAGCACAGCTGCCGTAATTACCAGTGGTCATCAGACAGGGGAGGGCCATTTTCATGATAGTGCAACCCCTACATATAACACAGATCTACATGTAGCTGCTGTTGAGCTAAATCCACTGTACGCAGACGCCAGTAATGAACAGCATTACTACCAACCGCTACAAAACAGCAATAATGGGCCCACTTCAGGCTATGACTGAGTCCTACACTGTAGTATCCCAATCTGACAGGACAGGGGTAGTGTCAGTCTAGCACTGAATGCTTGCATGTAAGAAACCGATTTTCAGATATCCCTGGGTGCACACATATAAAGTACAAGCATAAAAAATTACAACAATAATATACAAATAATGTGACAAGTACATGTTCAGACTTCAGTCCATTCAGTTTTTAGCTCCTAGTTCTATAATCAGCAGTCCTCTTAAGTCTGTTTTTGAAAGCTAACGTCGATGTAAGCTGCCGTTGATCGGCCGCGAGGTTGTTCCACAGTACTGGCCCTTGATACTGCAGACTCCCCTTTAAGGTTTCCACGTTTGCTTTAGGAAGGTCCAGAATGTAAGGGTCGAAACTGTAAAGCTGTTTCATTGCAGTGCGTGTACGAACTCCGAGCACTGACGGTGACTGCCATCTGAACATATTTGTCATATAGGCAAGTGCTTGTTTTTATCACTATATTACTATAGTCCGTACCAAGGAGTTCAAGGAAGAAGTGAGATCATAGTCAATTTACACCACTTCTGACAATTTCGTCAATTTACAGGTATGTCATATGCGAATACAGATTCAGATTTATTTCATTCACATGGCATGATTACAAGTGTGGTAAATGTAACATGAAGTCTGTTGAACGTTACAATTGAACAAAATGCGGCCTGACATTCAAACAAGGCAGTACATATACAGACGACTTACAGTAATTACAAACATATTAAAAGCAATTGATCTGGCATAAATTACATTTATAATTAGAAGGATTTTTTTTTTACGACATGTACCTAATATGGGTTCAAATTATGTAGTTCCCGTCCTGATACGTTTTGAATTAGAGTAGCGTTCAGACTTATTTTCGGTTAAGTAAAGATACTTCAATGGTGTGTCAGCACAGAGAAAGTACTGTTTACAATCAATCATCAGCTTTTATCAATGTTTTGTACTCTTCATTGCAATTTGGTACTATTTGATGTACTGCTTAATGCATGACCAGTGTTATGGAAATACTTTACACCCATTAGTGCAGTCAGTGTACAATATATGTTGCAGCATTTCATCGGATATGATATTGGACATGCCATGTAATATTGTGACGTAATTAAGCTCAATGCCCTCATATGCAAAGAGGAGCTGCATATTTGAATAGTATTTTGCTCGTATCATGTAAGGCTAAAATTGTAATAGCTTTGTTTTCCCGAAACATAGTCATTTAGCCGACTTAGTTTGTAATGAACTCAACCTTAGAAAAAGCATGCGATTATAGAATCTAACGGCTTACAAATTGAAGTCCGGGGGAAACACCGGACAGGAAGAGATTTGAGTAGTGCTACAGTCATTGGGACGAAGCTGTTGATGTAGAAAGCCTTATAAACTATGTCTGAACAGTGGAAGCATGTGAGTCTGTTGGAATCTGAGTTACCCTGGCATGTGCTAAATGATGACTTATGTGTCGTATTTCATACTCGACAACATTTATAAGAAGAAAGTGGTCACATTTGCATGGCAAAGAAAGTCTCAACATGTACCTATACTGTTAAATTATACAAATCAATAGAAGAAGTCTTATAAACCGAATTATTTGTCCCATTTCTTCATAGATGTGTATGATGCTGTGATTTCAAGGAGAGATCAATCTCTCACCTCACCAGTCCAATCTCTACAACTGGATAAATTACGGA
The DNA here is from genome assembly GCA_001663935.1 of Asymmetron lucayanum. Lineage (NCBI taxonomy): Eukaryota > Metazoa > Chordata > Leptocardii > Amphioxiformes > Branchiostomatidae > Asymmetron > Asymmetron lucayanum. Next base: position 7,906 of record LZCU01157545.1, on the reverse strand, counting down.
GATTATTTCCGGACGTTTTGAGATGTCATCTGAAAAGTCCAGTTCAGAAAATCCACAAAACCCATTACTCTCTGGTTTGAGTTGGACGCGATGGCCTACTTAATAATAAACTTACAAAGTTATCCACAGTGGGTTGACTTCTTCAACGGATGCGACTATGTGTTTCTGTATTGATCAGTCGTTATGACAACCTTTTGTCTAATATAACGTCTGGAGGAATTCTTACGCTTGGACAGCTGACATGTTTAGAAAGCACTTAGGTGCCTGTGGAGACCAACATGCCTAATACGTTTCAGAACCAAATACTCTTACTGAGAAGAGTAGGATGCAAAAACAAACAGTTCTAACAAAGAATTAACCCTTAATATTAACCGTTGGTTAGTTGGTTAGCTTTTGATGCATATCAGTCTAACCGAGAAAATAAAATGAACATAATATACAGTCCTGACAAATATATCTAAAAAATTGCAATCGTCAAATAAGCAGGATTTTTGTAACAAGGGTAGAGTGACACAGATCAAAATAAACAAACCGACTATTGGGCCATAATATTTTTAAACAATTGAATTATGTCAGCAGCCAATCATTTAATTTTATTTTCTGTTGAAATATTCACTTAATGAATATCATCCTAGGAGTACTGCTCAGGCCCTCTCGAAATTGTATATTCCTGGGCATTTTCTTGTTAAGTGAATCGAAATCAATTGAACGAAAGCATACCTACATCCTCTCTTCCCGTAATGCATTTCCGAATCAATAACAGTTACCAGTGAGTAATGAACAATAAAATTAAATGAGAGTGATTCACCTAACTTCTCCTGACACATTACAACATTATGATTCTACTGGACTACCTCTTTTTCCAACACAAAAAGAATACAGTGAATTTTCAATCAATCTCGATCACCATCATCAGATGTCTAATCTGCGTAAGTATTCTTTATGTGTTACAAAAAAAAAACTTGAAAATTTCAGGTACGTATTCTACCAAGTTGAACACAGATGAGCTTTTGTTCGAATATGACTACACTGTTCTTTATCTGATAATAATTGCAGTATCAACTACATAGGAAGAGCACGGGGCCCTGACTATAACGCGGCATTCCTAGAACTTGTCGGCATGCCTGGATGGTAAATCGAACGTAACCCCTCTGGTTTTGATACAGTCCCATAATCAATAACAAGGACCAGTAAGTAATCCACTGGACATTAGATGCAATGGGATCGATTCACTTAACACCTTCTAACACACCGCACAGCCCGAATTAACCTACTTACACATTCGAGAACACTCCCAGTTCAAGCTGTAAAAGATTGCACTCAGTGAAATGACCATCAACAGTGTGCAGTCTCTATCAAAGTGTATTTAAAACTGCGCTTTGATGTTACACACCGGATGAAATGGATTAAATAGATACTAAAATTAGACAGCTTTGATGTGTTGGAAGGGCTTATGGGTTCAGGAGACACACATTTCAATGACGTTGTTTTAAATTAGTTTTTAACTGATTTTGCACAGCTGTGACTGATGAAGGATCTACAAAAGCGTTCAACAGATGTGCGTCTACAACACATGTTCATGATGGTTCTGCCGTAATGGTTTTATTCTAGTTTTGCCATATGCGCGGCATGCATGCTACTGGAAATTGTTGCAGGCTGTTGGAATGCTGTTGCAAGCCATGGCCAGTGGATTGTTGTACTTTTCAGAAGAGGCCAGGGTAGTTTCCTCTGCCAGTAAATTACACCTACGTGTCTCTATCTATACCATTTACACCCACTATGCTTTTTCCCTTTTCTAAATCCCACTGGTTAAGAAATAGACGATGTTAGGTGTGAAGAATTGTTCTCTTCGTGTGATTTCCAAGCACTGCTGACAATCTTATCCTCCGTGTCACAAATCTTCAGTCTTACATTCACATAGCAGTAGCCACATGTCAGCCATTTTAATGGTTTGTTGCAATTGCCAGACAGGTCACGGAAATTTCCTCTGCCTGTAAATTCCAACTATTTCAGTGCCAGTGTACCTCTCTATATCTATACCATCTTACACTGCTATGTACATAGTAGCTTTTTTCCCGTTTCTACATTCCTTAGATTAAGAAATGGTTTTTGATGTAAAGAAATGTTCTCTTCATGTCTGCTCGAAGCGCTGCTGACAATCTTTGAGAGCATAGATGCTCCTGTTCATGTTCGGTGCCTGTTCAAGATAGCCGATGGCTTTTCTGTCATAATCCAGACTGTCTCATGCCCCCACCAAGTAGTCAAGTGACATGGCAATGATAGGATGTGCCGTAGCCTGACCCTAGGTATATCTGTGGTGCCTGTTCAAAGTAGCTCATTGCTTCTCTGTAAACATCCAGTTGGTCCCAGGCTCACCTCATCTTCTTCAGTAAGGCGGCAATGTGAGGATGTGCTGAGTTCTGACCATAGATGCTCCTGTACATCTGCAGTGCCTGTCTGTAGTAGTTCATAGCTTTCTCGTGATTACCCATATGGTCCCAGACAAAGCCTAGGTTGTTGACTAAAGTGGCAATATCAGGATGTGCTGTAGTCTGACCATAGATGCTCCGAAACATCTGCAGTGCCTGTTCATAGTAGCTGATTGCATTCTTGTAATCAACCAGTTTGTGCCAGGCTGTCCCCAGGTTATTGAGTAAGCTGGCAGTAGTAGGATGTGCTGTAGTCTGACCATAGATGCTCTGCAACATCTGCAGTGCTGGTTCGTAGTAGCTAATAGCTTTCCTGTGATCACCCAGTTTGTGCCAGGCTGACCCCAGGTTATTGAGTAAGGTGGCAATGTCAGGATGTGCTGTAGTCTGACCAAAGATACTCCTGTTCATCTGCAGTGCCTGTTCAAAGTATCTGATTGCTTTTTTGTGATCACTCAGATAGTCCCAGGCTGCCCCCAGGTTGTTGAGTGAGGTGGCAATGTCAGGATGTGCTGTATTCTGACCATAGATGCCCCTGTACATCTGCAGTGCCCGTTTTTTGTAACTGATAGCTTTTCTGTAATCACCCAAATAGTGCCAGGCTTTCCCTAGGTTGTTGAGTGAGCTGGCAATGTCAGGATGTACTTTGGTGTGATTAAAAATACTCCTGTGCATCTGCAGAGCCTGTTCATAGTAGCTGATAGCTTTTCTGTGATCACCCAGATCACCCCAGGCTGACCCCAGGTTGTTGAGTGAGGTGGCAATGTCAGGATGTGCTGTGGTCTGACCATAGACTCTCAATTTCATCTGCAGTGCCTGTTCATAGTAGCTGATAGCTTTCCTATAGTCACCTAGATGGTCCCATGCTGACCCCAGATTGTTGAGTGAGAAGGCAATGTCACGGTGTGCTGCAGTCTTACCATATATGCTCCTGTACATCTGCAGTGCCTGTTCATGGTAGCTGATAGCTTTCCTGTAATCACCCAGTTTGTGCCAGGCTGACCCCAGGTTATTGAGTAAGGTGGCAACGTGAGGATGTGCTGTAGTCTGACCATAGATACTCCTGTTCATCTGCAGTGCCTGTTCATAGTAGTTGACTGCTTTCCTGTAATCACCCAGATTGTGCCAGGCTAACCCCAAGTTGTTGAGTGAGGCGGCAATGTCGGGATGTACTGCCGTCTGACCATAGATTCTCCATTCCAACTGCAGTGCTTGTTCATAGTAGCTGACTGCTTTCCTGTAATCACCCAAACTGATCCAAGCTGCCCCCAGGTTGTTGTGTGAGGTGGCAATGGCAGGATGTGCTGTAGTCTGACCATAGATGCTCAATTCCATCTGCACTGCTTGTTCATAGTAGCTGATTGCTTTCCTGTAATCACTCATTTTTTGACAGGCTGACCCCAGGTTGTTGAGTGAGGTGGCAATTTCAGGATGTGTTCCAGTCTGACAATAGATAGTCCTGTACATCTGCAGAGCCTGTTCATAGTAGTTGAATGCTTTTCTGTGATCACCCAGATCGCCCCAGGCTCCCCCCAGGTTGTTGAGTGAGGTGGCAATGTCACGATGTGCTATAGTCTGACCATAGATGGTCCTGAACATCTGCAGTGCCGGTTCATAGAAGCTGATAGCTTTCTTTTGATCACCCAGCCTGCGCCAGGCTCCTCCCAGGTTGTTGAGTGAAGTGGCAATATCAGGATGTGCTGTAGTCTGACCATAGATACTCCTGTACATCTGCAGCGCTTGTTCATAGTAGCTGATAGCTTTCCTGTGATCACCCAGATTGTTCCAGGCTGTCCCCAGGTTGTTGAATGATTTGGAAATGTGTGGATGTGCTGTGGTCTGACCATAGATGCTCCTGCGCAACTGCAGTGCCTGTTCATAGTAACTGATAGCTTTACTGTAATCACCCAAACGGTGACAGGCTGCCCCCAGGTTGTTGAGTGAGGTGGCTATGTCAGGATGTATTGTGGTCTGACCATAGATGCCCCTGTACATCTCCAGTGCCTTTTTATAGTAGCTGATAGCTTTTATGTGATTACCCAGCTGGTCCCAGGCTAACCCCAGGTTGTTGAGTGTTTTGGCAATGTCAGGATGTGCTGTGGTCTGACCATAGATTCTCAATTCCATCTGCAGTGCTTGTTCATAGTAGCTGATAGCTTTCCTGTAATCACACAGCTTGAACCAGGCTCCTCCCAGGTTGTTAAGTGAGGTGGCAATGTCTGGATGTACAGTAGTCTGGCAATGAATACTCCTGTGCATCTGCAGTGCTTGTTCATAGTAGCTGATTGCTTTCCTGTAATCACCCAGACTGCCCCAAGATATCCCAAGGATGTCAAATGAAGTGGCAATATTAATGTCAGGATGTTTTGTGGTCTCACCAGAGATGCTCCTGATCATTTGCAGTTCCTGTTCAATGTAGCTGATTGCTGTTGTGGAATCACCCATCATTTCGCAAGCAATTCCTATACCCCTTAGCAACCATGCCTTTTTCTTGTCATTCTTGTCAGCTTTCTCTATGGCCTCATGATAGTGTCTGATAGCCAGCTCATATCTGCATAGTTTAGAGTACATGTCTCCCCTGACTTCTGGAGAAGCATCATTGAATTCACAGTTAACAACAGGTTTGTCACTGGACCACACATTACTAAGCAAAAAACCTCTAAGAGGGACTGCTGAATAATAGTATCTGAACAGCTGTTTTTCATTTGAAAAGTGGAATACTGGTTTTATTGCATCTTTTTGCACTTTATCATGGGCGGGAAGTGATGATTTCTTTCCATTCAGTGCAGTTTCCATCGAGGCCAAAGCTGATATATTTTCCTTCTGTCCACCATTTGCGATGTATGTTCTGAGCCTCAGTTCTGCTGATATGCCAGTAAGCACTGTTAGGTGGTGTGAATTGTTGCGACTGATCACTTTTTTGTTTTCCATTTGTTCTATAGTCTCCCAAACTGTGGTTGGTATGATATGTGAAG
>LZCU01157284.1:3682-14908 GCA_001663935.1 Asymmetron lucayanum | reverse complement strand
TAGTTCTACTGACGTACTAGCGCATTGAAAATCGCTTTGGGCGCCTTTAAAATCATACCGAGAACACCCTGTCTTCTCCTGGCTCCGCGCCATCCCCCAGGTGAACCATCACAGGCTTGGTCAGGTCCATAATGAAGCCATTGGATGACGTCACGGTAGATGCCATCGCCTGATTGGTCACCTCTAGCTGAACGGACACGTGATCCCCGTGATGCAGGTGGAACTTGTGCCAGTTGATCTGGTTTGAGTCTGGCCCTACCGAGGTTTTCTCGTGAATGGTTTCAGGGGAATGAGCCCCGTTTCCTGAGGGTATACGAGTAGAGGTCCGCAAATCCACATGCCTTGCTTGAAGTGCTGGCTTGAGAACTAGCACTTAGCAGTAAGCTGAAGGTCTTATAATCAAGCGTAATATGTTATGCCGACGTACTTTTACCTGACTCATACAGCGTTAGGTATAGATTGAAGAATATTCTTGAGCACAAACGTTCTTCTGCGCCAAGCCCCGTAAAACACCTGTATAGTTATGCTATAAGCCTTACCTCTAAGAGAAGAAGACCTCTGCACCGTTACGGCGTACTCCTTGATGTGTGACTCCGGGTCGCTGTAGCCGTCCCAGTTGGCGGACACGGTGGAAGGTTCGGACGAGAACTCCAGGTCTGTGTTCGGCTCCAGTCCGTCTCGTACAGCCCCCTCCACGGGTGGTGTGTCATCAAACAACACTTTCAAAACGAAGAAAATCTTTGTTATGGTTTTTAGGGATGAGAGCCACAAGAGGTTACTGAAGATGATTTCTTACCTGTGTAAGTTAATACATGTTTAGAAACACATGTCAATGAAATGGAATGTTATTTTGACTCGTGATCTTTATTTGCTCAAAGATGAGTTGCAAAGCAAGCCACATCTGAAGAGTAAGGCAATTCGCTGTATGTATCAGTGTCATCTATTTTGATACTATTGAAAAGGTGTCAGAAAATTATGAATGTTAATACATTTAATCTATCCCAGCTCTTCCATGTTTATGCAGAAAGACATAGACAAACATTCGATTGGATATATCTACCTCCATCCGACCACGCTGTGACGTTCAAGTGTTCGTGCCCATTGTTGACTGCTACAAGCACGGAGTAGTACGTTGAGTTGTGGGTCAGCTGTACGTTTGCGCATGCCTCCGATGCGGTGTGTGGGTATTCGGCAAGAGGGGCAACGTCGTCCATTCCAGATTCTAACCCCACTCCCCAAAGGTAGTGACCTAAATGTTCAATGAAGACATCATAGAAACATAATCAGGAACTAACCAATAATGTAAGTATTTTTGTGACTTAAGATATCACTTCTCACATTAAGAATTTTGGATAACTTTCTTTACAGACAACGGCACAATTGCAGTTATTACATACTAGAATCTTACCGTTTACTGTCTTGTTACTGTATCGTTATAGAAAAAAATGTGTTCTTACTTAGACCACTCTCCTCATCATGGAAGTCCTTCCAATTGGCACATATTCTGTTGGGGTCAGAGGTGAAGTCCAGGTCATGGCCGTGAACTGTGCCGTCATACAGGATCCCGGCTACAGGCGGGGACGTGTCCACGAGTATAGGAGACTCGGAATGCGCAGTCTCTCGCAGGTCAACTACATGGGAATAAAATCTACTGCTATATATCCGCTCTTGAAAACATTTTCAATTTCTTACCAAACGACTTTCGGCAAGAAAAAAAATTCTGACGATAAGGTAGGATCTCACGTCCGGAAAATAAATTAGCTAATGTTTTTATTGTGCAGTTTTGAAGCCTTCGACGACGTTCTTCAAGCAAATTCTAAATGAATGCAACACCAGGATAATTCCTTCTCTTGTGTTAATCATTTTCTACATCATTAATGGTTGTGCCGTTAATGCTAAAATTATACTTAATAGAGTATAAAGCACAACCAGTCCTTACCGTTGTTTATTGCCCGAACCTTGACCCACGCCCGCACGCCGTCCGGTATGTGAAAGTTGACAGACGTGTGTGTTGTGTTGCCATGACGATACCAGTCCATCAGGTGTACGTCACGTTTGGTTCGTCCCAAACCAAAGTCAATCTCCCGGATGTAGGAAAGTGGATCACTGAAACATTGAAGAGTAAAAGTACTTTGCATACTAAATAACATCATGCATATATGATATAGTCAAACTATGTTATTTCACTGGGTATTAACAACGTACCGTTAAGGATTGTAGGACTATTATCATGTTAGCCTGGTACAAGACCCCAGCGCCTGACCTGCCAAAGCCGAAGGCTTCTCGGGCCTACATGCAACTTATGCCTGCCTCTAATCACCCTGACACCCGGGGGTTAGTCTTGCGCGGCGGCTAAAGTCGAAATGGAACCAAAGTTGAGGGCCAGCTATGTTGCCTCCATTGTCGTCTTTTAGGGTAAATAACGTCGCGCTGGGCCCGGCTGGGGTCTGGTACCAGGTTATTATCATGTGTTTAGGTAACAAGGGAATGGGATAGGTGAGGTGAGGTGAGGTGAAGTGAGTTGAGGTGAGGTGAGGCGAGGAGAGGTAACTTATAACAGGGATGACCTGCTACCGTACACACTTACGATACAGTCATTCTTATCGTAGTAATGTTGCAGCCGCAAAGTTCCCATTTTTATCCAGATTATATCAATGATGCCCCTTAGAGTTATTAGGTAACAAGGCTCCAAGCTAGCACACCACGAATGGCTCACATGTGTATGTTTGGGGTTCGGTTCTTACTAACAATCAGATTGTATGGATTAGTTTGTTCTGTTTGACTGCCACCATATTTGCGCCTTCGTAACCATACTTGCCCAAAAACCAATTCATTGTAAGATCGTACAATGTCAATGATTCCTCTGATGTTTTTCAATTTTAAATGGACAATTGACAGCTTACCTGACATTGTACTGAGCCGAAATCTCGTGAGTGTCGTCGTCATATTGCACGTTGTGGACGCGATGTACATATGGCGGTGTGTTGTCGATAATGTAGGGCGTGGTGTGGCAAACCGTTGTCGCCATGGCACCGCCGAACTCAACGTTGTTGATTGCTCGAACCGTGACGTGGTAAATTCCGTCTACGAATGGAAAAGTGTAGGCTTGTCACTTCTTTTGGTTGTGTTCAACTAAAAAGTACTCAATGATCAACGGAGTAATTCTAAGGTGATATTCGCTCGAAGACAAAAATATTATTAGCTTCCCGATAAACGAATAAACGAATATGTTAAAACACGCATTTATTAGTACTTTGATACGAAAATAGTTTCACCTTCCAGGAACAGTGGACTTGCTATGCCTTCGTGTGTCCATTCAGATACGTCGAACAAGTGCGCATGAGGGTCTATGTGGGGATGGACGTCTTGTTCACACGGAGTTCTCCCAACAGTCCAGGAGTATCCATGGATACCGGTTTCGTTGTCATGGAAACCATCCCAATTTGCTGCAGTGAAAGAATCGTTCAGTTTCATCAAAGAAAATTTGACAAACAAGATGTCTTCGAAGACTTTTTTTTATTCATTCAAGGTACATAAAACAAAATGAAGGACCGAGACAAAGTGGCGACGGCCTCAAGTTTGTTGATGACTATCCTGACAAACTTAGAAATAAATAAAAAATATTATTCGGACAGGGTAAGTTTGCTGACCTGACACATATCTGTTGGCGCGGGTGTATCGCATGTCCACCAGCGGTTCGTGTCCGTTGAACACTGTTCGTGATCCCTCACCGTCAGCTATCCACCTGTCGGCAAAAAATGTTTGTGACCCCGCATAGTTCATTACCTGCACAGTCTAACGGGTCAGTGGCTATCTAAAGATGGTATGCTTAATTATATGCGACATCACAATTAGCTTATCTTTGTTTTAATCGGCATTACCAGGGAAAAAACTTTCACTGATTTTGTCAGATAAAAACAGATTTCGGAAACTAACCATATGTTTTATTCCAATTCTTTTGAATAGCATGTTATTAACCTACCTATGGTTGGGAAGTGGCGTCTGTTCCACACATCTAAACTCCTCCCAGTGATCCAGCGTGAAGTCCCGACAGTCCTCCGTCATCAGCTGGTCCATGATGACGTTCTCCAGCGGCCCCGGGCTGGGCGGGGTGAAGTCGGCAAGAACACCGCTGGACGTCAGCGTGTTCACGTAACCTGTTGGATAGTTAATGTACGTATAGATTAATCTGGATGTAGAACTTTAGTTATGACATGAAAAACAATTAGAGATATGGAAAACTTACTAGCCTGCCTACTACTTTAGATTGGGCTGATCGTTGAAGCATGTAAATGACAGTACGATTACTATACAATTTGAATGAAGTTCGGCAGTAATGCTTTGAACGTTCTTTGACTTCCTTATGATTGCATCCTTTTGGGGACAGCACTGCATTGTCCGGTCCGATGTATAGATTTAACAACTTCTCTCTTTTACTCTGTCTGTCTATAAGTGGATTATGTCGTATCATCTTTCTTTTTTCCACTGGCTATTTGGCATGCGGGTATTTGGCCTGTATTGTGAAGCAACAAAAAACTTTACCCAGTGTATTATTGAGGAACAAGTTGAAGTAGTATAAGTCATTGTTCCTCAGCTGTAGATCCTCGTGCCGGAACTCCACAGCATGGCCAACGCCCAGCCGCTCGAAAATGTGGAAATGGCCCACCTGGAAGGACGAAACATGTTTTGTGCACTATAAGTTAATGTTCCAAATTCATCTATTTAATCTAATAATAGTCCAATGTTAATGGTGATGATGATGGTAATGGAAAAGTACAAGGACGTGAAGGAACAATATGAAAAATCGAAGAGAAATATTGGATACATGGTGCATACATGATATATGATAAGAATTTCTTGAATTGAAAATTCCAACAGCAATCAAAGTATCAGCGATCATGAATCATACAGCAGCAACTAACCTATTCCTCCCTGATTTGTCCGTGAGCACTCCGATTCAATACTTATAATCAGTGTTTCTTTTTGTGAATTTGTTGTGACTATTGTCTGCAAGCGATGTGTTGCTAGCTTGCTGCTGAATGAGTAAAGTCCCATTTAACAAAGCGTCAAACCCATACCTTGAAGTCCTCCTTGTTATCTACGCATTTTGTTATCTACGCACCTCATGCATATCCACGCCGTGACCCTCTATCTCCTCCAGGAGTTCACAGTCTCCGTCTCCGTAGTCATAGTTGAAGCTGAGACACTTGGACGGAGGAAGACTCAGGCACCGTGAAGCACACTGGTCCGGGATGTCAACTTGCAGTCTTTCAACTGGAGTGGACATCACCTTGCCCAACCTTGCGACTTCAAACAGAACGAAAGCGTGTCGATACGATTTAGTGTCTATGCACAGCTCGAAATACCCAGTTCGCTTTGGCTTTCAGACCAGCAGAATCAACTATTCCAACTACAGTTAACTCCTACTACAGCCCTGGATTTTAAATATCTTATGTGAGGGTTCTGGTATAAGATACTGCTGGTACAATGTCAATCCAATCACCTGTGAATCTACCAAGAACGGAGTCGCCGAACGTTGTCATCGCTGTATTTGCTGTCGTGTTGACGTCATACCATGCCACGACCTGGTCACCGTAGACCTTTCTGCCATAACCAACAGCTGCCTGAAATGGAAGCAAATCTTTGTGTGGTACGAAACCTTATAGATATATCTGAGCTACGTAATAGCAATAAACATCAATATTCATTTCAGTTCAGGACACATTTCTGACCACGGAATCGATAGGATACAAATGGTGCCGATGAGCACATATCTTATACAGCAGTTCTATCATAATGTAGCAGATGGCTGCAAAAGTGCAACCAACAGCATCAATGATGGGTGATAGGTACTCGTAACTGGCAATCCACAACAGTTATTACATTTCATTTGCCCACGTTCTTGTCAAGGCCCAGTTAAATTTGTAATCGCATTGAAATACATCTGTATCGTGTTGTTCTCAATTGATACCTTACCAGTTTCTGAATGATCACCGAATCGTCGTGAGCCACTGCTGACGCCAGGAGGATGCCGGGATGGCTGGTGCTGAGGAAGTCCGGGATGACGCGCCCTCCTGGTAACGTGACGTCATAAGTAGGTAGTTCACACGTCGCCTTGGCGTCTGATCCCTCGGAGTTTGTCGCAGTAACAGTGAAGTAGAGCTGCACTCCTCCTCTCATTGGCTGAAAATGATACAAAGGTCGGTACAGCATTCAAAGCCAACTATGAAAAAGGAAATCTACAGATTCATTAAAATAGTTAGGCTAACATTTATGACATTGCCAATGATATACAGATAGCTACGTAGCAACGTGAATGTAAATGGTAAAGATAAATGTTAAGTTGAAATATTATTCTTGTAATCACTAGGCTCTCATTTCAGAGTTCCGTTATCAAGAAAGGTCCAGAAGAGTCATACTATTGGACTGCATTAAGTCATCGTATTTTTGTTAGTATTTTAGGGACCATGCGTATCAGTTCCAAAAAAGGTGGGATGACAAACTATTGCCGACGAAGAGTTTGAGTGTATCATTGATAATGCTAGGGCAGGAGATGTGGTCGTTTGTGCCCTTACTCGAACGATAATGTTGGATGGTCCTCCAAGATCCTCTCGCCGTACTACGTCATTTCCTCCTTTGTAGGTTCCTACGTCATACGTCAGCTTCACCTGACTGACGTCATCTTCAGCCGCCACAGCCAGTTGGAAGGCGGGTTCTACTATGTCACGTCCGGGCAGCTGCTCAACTTCACAGTTCGTGCCGACGTCCTCTCTCCTGTCCCTTTTCTATTTCCAAGATTAATTGAAAATTGTGATCAATACAACTTGCTGCATTCAAAGTGGGGAAAGGCAAAAGACACACAAAGTCTTCAGCGGATTTTGTTTTGTTAGTAATACTTAAATCATGAACGATAAGCTTCGAAATACCAAAAGAATGTCTCATAACAGATAGAAATACATGTTCATCTAACAGATGTGATCAATGTAGAAGCATTGATATAGCTTAGATATGTACAGTACATACCAGTTTTATTTTTCTAAACTTGGGTTTGGTCCGATCTGGCTCAGGCAGGCCTGTGTTAAAGATGTTGGCTGTGACTGGTGAAGTCTCATAGTGCCAGATCATGATGTCAATTATCTTTCCGCTAAGGATGTACACTATCCCATGCAGCTCAAGACGCAGTGGAATCATGATCATATCCATCCGCACCCTGAGTCAAGAATCGTACAACACAAATTCAAAGTTAAACAGGGGACGGAACTCTGGAACGAGACAGTCTCCACACTTTCTTAACATTTGCTTAAGTTCACGAATAACCAATATCCGTAACAATCAATACGTTCTGTATTGATATGTTTATATGATATTTATGTATCATTTTGCCTGGTAATGCGTAAGAAAGAACGACAATAAATATGTCTGACCCAACGTTCAGCGGAAACTTATCGAAGGTGATCTCTGCAATGCTGGGGAATGCTGTAGTTAGGATGTATCCCTTCAGCTGTAGCTCTCCAGAAACCAGCAACAGGCTTACACCAAGACTGGCTTCGACAACGGCGCTCACGTCGGGGGTGGCTTTACCCTGCATGGGCATTTTGAAAATGAAGATGACTTGACCTCACGCTTTTAAAGTTACTCTCAAAGTAGGTGATAGAGTCTGGGTTGTTTGAGAGTTTCTTGGAGACGTTTTGGAGGCGTTTTGTAGTCAGGGAAAAGTTGGCAAAATAATAAAGGTTCCAAAAGGCTTCCTCTACGACCCCCCTGCTTGGGGAGTTGTTTACAGTCAGTAAATTCAAACTCCTGAATGGCTCTATCAACTAAACATCTTTCTGTGTTTGATGTCCTTTGGCGGTGGTTATTCCTAACGTTCATTGACTATTCTCACATACATGTAGAACATAGGGAAATGAAATATTCTTTATTTGCTTGCTACTTACATACGCTTTCATTTTCATTAATGACACACCGGCTTCCACGTTTACTCCAATATAGCCACCAGCAGCGAATTCTGTGGGAGAGATTAAGAAGTTGTATTCCTAATGTGAAATATGTAAAAAATATCAATATGTTGTGTTGCTCTATACTATAGCAATTGTTGCAAATCTGGAAGTGGACGTAGATGATAATCCTATTACGTTTTCCCTTCATTTTCATTATAACAGAGCATGGACATAGAGCAAACTTGTACACATGGCTCCTAATACAAATCACTGATGCATATTCGAACGCAAACATTAGTCTTCCAATTGTCTTCAAATAAACTGATTACATAATCCAACTTACTCAGATACATGGTTATTGGTCCAAGGTGGAAAGGAATTTTCACTTCAAAGAAGGTTTTCTCCCACGGCCCCAATGGAAAAGATCCATTCAAGTAACTGTCTGATGATTCTAGTTCACGTCCAAGGTCATCTACCGCCATGTCGATAGAAGCAACCAGCTGAGAAACAAATACACGTTGATCAGATACAACTGTCTGATGAAAATATTACGCTAAGTGTTCTACATAACAATAGAATTGTAGAAGCAAAGCAATGTAATAAGAACACTCTTGATTAACTTTGTAGTAAGACATTGCTCCAAACGGTGATAGAAATTCATGATGCAAAACAAGTACGACGAAGGATGACGTATCCTACCACTTCCTTATACGACCTCCTAAGCACTAAGGACACGTCTCTTAGCAGTTGCTCGATGTCAGCGAGATTCGCCCCAGGGACAACACGTCTCATTTCGTATAGACTGATGTATGAGAGTTCCTCCTCAAACTGCGCGAGAGTTAGATCCGTGACTTCAACTGTAAACATAGGTTATTCGTTACATTTAAGACGTAATACTGCTGATGTTACAGACTGTGAAATGCCACACTCTCAGTAGTACAATCTCACATTTCGTCTGTCTACAAATATTGTAATCATTCCGATCTGTCGAGATGACAAGGCAAATGGCGACATTTCAAAGTCAATTCCAAGTTATCTGTTGTATTATAAGAGTTTACACTATGATTCTAGCACAAGGAAAAGGACTTTTGCCCAGTCTAGTTCCACATGACCCACTGCTGGACTCACGTGACCTCAGCAGAGACGGGGTAGATATAGCCGACCCTGCACTTTCATGTCCTGCTGCTGACGTCACACATTGCTATTTCGAGTGACACAATTAGTGGGACATAATAATGCGAGAAAGGCAAGTGAACCGATGGAAAGCTCGTAGATAAACGGTTTTCTCGTGTTGGAGACGTAGAATTATTTTAAAAAACTACCTTCTCTCCTTGGAAGAGGAAGAGCCTTAGTCCTGTCACAAGGAAGGATGTCAATGCTGGCGTCTTTCAGTATGTGAAGAGGTGGAAGACAATCCTCAGTGTTACCTGCACAAAGCTTCAAGGCAAGGCTTATCTGCACAAAATAAATCGATGTGGCGTCAACATTATCAGGTTACAAATCGTACGTACTACCTTAAATCCAAATGGCAAGGAAAGAGAGGGATAAAGCTTAACGTACGTTTCTGACACAAAGGAAGTAATAGCAAACAAGGAATTCTTGAGTTTTTGAGTCTTCCATACAGAAAAAGTCAACGGGTATACCTTAATTTGTATAAAAATCCTCAGTATTACGAAAGGCCTCAAATATGGCATGACTGGCCAATTGGTTAGGTATCTGGAATCGAGATCGAGAGGTAACGAGTTTGATTCCCTGACGTTTGCGCTAAACGTTGTACCTTAATCTCTTTACTCTATAATGTAAACAGCTGTATCGCAAGTGACTTACATTGAACATCCATCTATGCCTCTTAATTTTGAAGTTTCTCAAGAGCATTACGTCGTCGTATAATGCCCATGCCCCATCGCTGTAGTATTCGTCCTCTTCAACTGTAAAAAAAAATACTATTCAATACAAATGTCTAAACACATCTTTCGATGTCGACAAAATCTGCTGTCGGCAAATTAAAAACCTTGGTAACAAACTTAGAGTCCTAATATGTAACTATGAGGTATATCCCAAGTAAACGTTACGTCCGATATGATGTGCAGTATTTTTGCGAGTTAACATTCTTCCAACATGTTACATAGTCCTACATTATTTGTTTTCGCAAACGCTTACAGGCTTTGTGGCGTTCGTACCGATGCATACACTGTTTTCGCACTAGCCTTTATTGTCATGAATACGTAACAATACACAGGATGTCTATCTTCTTTTATTCATATAATTTACAATTTTACCGATTAATTGTACATGGTTATGATAAAAGTATACTGACCAAAATCAGGTACCAGATTCTTTATCTCCTTTTTCTTCCCAACCTCCATAACCAGGTCCATGGTGCACGGGTCGAATCGCACGGACGCCTTTGTGCAGATGTGCGTGTGAGGTGATGTAGGGAAGGACAGATAACACCTGAACCCCAGACAGTCATTCTGAATATCACAATAGATGTTAGGCAGCTTGTTGAGGTGACTAAAGATGTTAGGGCAGCCTGTAAAAGACAGGGAAATGGATATGCACTTCAGCAATGGCGGAAAAGTAAAGGGGGAGTTAGGCGAAAGAAGTTGCTGACAACTGCAAGGTGAACTGCATTGATTGAACAACTGTTAAGACGCATGCACGTTATTTTTTATTGGCGAGCTTACAGAGAGTTCGTTAGGTATCTCCTTACCGTTCTCCGTTGTAGTTGTGTACCTCTGCAGTAGCTGCTCACGTGATCCATTGGTAGACTTCCCCCTTCTTTGCAGCTCCCGCCGTAGCTTATCATCAGTCATGGTCTCGGGAACTTTACAAGAGTCTTCGTCCAAGTAGTGCTGAAATTATTGGTTAAATACTAATTACCGTCCACAAAGAGAAAGACGAAAGGGCTCCAAAAGAAAGCTGGCAAATTTTGTATACATTTGTCAGATTTTGTAGAAATGAGATGTCCGTCTTATAGAATAAAATAAAGGCAGAACTGAATGACATCTATTGAAAGATGGTGGACACGTGTCCACGGTATATGCTAGACGTATTAGACAATGACAAGCAAGATCATGATAGACGTACTGGCTACTTAGTACATAATGGGTAGCCCCCAAAAGAAAAAAAGTTAAGATGGCAAGCTTCAGCTTTGTCAATCGACTTTTTAAAATCCGTTCTCCTCAAGAGACATCGAACAGTGGAACTCGTCGGCATCATATACGGTAGTTGCTCCTCCATAAAGCCCCGGTCACACATATGCGTATTGTCTTGCGTATGAGTT
>LZCU01157205.1:4596-16824 GCA_001663935.1 Asymmetron lucayanum | reverse complement strand
TGTTCGCACATCAGGCTGCCTCATCATCACCTGACAGGCGGTGTTCAAAACGCCCCTTAGTACATCATCCTACACTCAATAGTTCGTTGGGGAGTCATGAACTGGCGATATAGCGAATTAACAGAACAAAGGGTTAAGTCAGGAATACAATGTCGGCAGTACGTAGAACCGTTAATGATCCAAGTTACGTTACTTTGGGGACAATCTTGAAGAAGATGATCAATATCTTGCTGTCACAAAAAAGAGGAAGTTTAAAAGCGGAAAACGAACATCAGCAAAAATTGTCGATCGTTGGCCCGATATTTTTATCTATGTTGGCATGTAGGATGACACGGTGACAAATTATATCATGGCCATACGAGACCATCCCCCGAACAAAATACTTCATCGGTGAGATATGCATCGCCTTGCAACTCCCAGGCAGTAAGTTTCTGGGGTGAGCGACCTCTAGGTAATACATCAGGTTCTACATCAACAACATCAGTATAGATTACATCTAAGAAGGTTGAAACAATGCCAGGACTGCTTGAAATTGACTCTATAGAATAATCGGACAAAGTTGGGCATCAAGGGTGTAACAGAGGCGTAATTTGTTGTCAGGTCTTGGAATGGGGTTACCAAATGGGTTTCCCCTCCTGAAACGAATTCCCAGATAGATTTAGGCTATTCAAGTGCAAGCAATTTCCAGTGGTCTAATCTCAACTAATCGGATGGTTTATCTTCAACTTGGTACCAAGCCAATATTTGTCCTACAACAGTAGCGGTCCTGGCCAGACTGACAGACGAACAACAGGTTTCTTTTTGACCTCATTACTTGTGATGTTTGGCTGCTGACAACCGCAGAGGGGGCAGCTTACGTGAATACTGTTCCCGTTGCAATCATTCGTAAACATAGTTAATTGTTTGAGGACCCACTGGGCCAGTGAAAATTGAACAACCTCTTTTTATGATACAGCGTTCATACATGCTCTACACGGAAGTGTGCCCCTGAGAATCAGGCAAGTAGGTAGCTTGTGCTGGAATGCAGTAAACATAGATATGTGTCCTACGTGAAATATAGATGTAAAGAAATTCTGGAAGACACGTCGCAGCTATTATCTGTTCATACACTATGGAGGAGATTTCTGGAGGAAACACTTTGTTCAGCTGAGGTTTGCTAGCACCGAAGGCCGAGTTTTCTTTTATTTCTTTTATGAAGCGGCAGCAGGAAACAGGCGCAAGTTTCTTTATTGTTTTTTTTTTCACAAAGGGATGAATGATGTTGATTTTCAGAATGCTGGGCAAATTACGTTTCAGTTCATAACTGCGACTCACAGGAATAGACAAAGAGAAGCACTAGATACACATGAGACAAAATTGTGCGCGGGACTGTCGACTCTGCATTGGGTGTTTGGAGGATCTTAGAGTGTGTGCAAGTGTAACGTTCCATATGGGCAGTTTGTACGTTCTAATGTCTCAGCATGGGGTCTCATCTGCATTACCTGATGACACCATATAGTCAATTGGGAACAGACTTTAAATCTGTGGTAGACAGTACCACGTTCCTGGATGTTCCTGGGATAGCAGACTCAACTACTTCGGAAAAGCGACCTTCGGCACACATGAGATTTAAACAGAGCGTCTGATGCACACTTGTCCCTGATGAGTGACGGTAAATGGGTTTTGATTCTATATATTATGGAAAATGACACTGAGTCCTGTAATTCAATATGAATGTGTTGTTGCAAAAAAAAACACAGAGCAGCATATTATGTTTCACAAACCTGCTCTTCTAGGACCAGTCGGTCCCTCAAATGTATACTTCTCGGTCCTTTGCTGTTCTTACTCTGTCAGCTCTTGTGCTAAACAACGCTGAGCCTGTTACCCTCAGGCCTTTGTCCTCAGGTGCCGTTACGGAGTATGTTGCAAAGTGTGCGTGGGAGAATAGCCCTTTACGGCGTGGGACGTTCTGGTCAAAGTTGGCGGTTTTCCAACTGCGATCTAAGTGAGCGGCAGCGTAAGAAGGCTGTCCAACTTTCCACTAGGCTTAAGGCTTGTATTTGGGATGTATCCGTCGTTATAGTTTAATTCCTAAAAAGAGCATGCTTTTTTGCAGTTGTGTGCAATATTTCTCTGGTCTAAAAGCAAGAAGGGAACGTTGACTACATACACAGAAGCCGCAATCTGCACCTTGCCCACTGCCAATGGTCGCAAGCTACTCGTGCTGTAATGAACAACTCTGTTGCTAATAATGGAGTAAAATGGATGCGAGAATGTTGTACAAATGCAGATAAAATAGGCTAGCGGCTTTTCAAAACAAGTTTTCAGTGGGCGCTTAAGCTGTTTTATGTTCAGATCTTTCTAGATACTCTCGCCGCTAATTTCTGAGCTTATTGTTATCGCAGCTTTAAAGCTCCTGATGGATGCTTGCCGTAATAACGGTTTTACAAGGACTTTTACCCACAAATTCGCATGGAAGCTGCACCGTCACAAGTAGCCGAAGGCATGTTGACCAAATTGAGGTGTATGCTAGATAACTGGTCGTGAAAATTCTTTCTTTAATTAAGTGCTTTATAGCATTTTACTGGTATACAAACTACGCAGAGAGTTGTGAGCAGAAAGTCGTGTATAAGGACTTGAGTATTCCCTGGCCAGCACAGTATTCAATGTTTAAGGTTATTAAAAGCATGATCGATTGCTGTGTCCCATATGGTATACAGTGTGATGTTGTTTTCTATAGGAAGAGACCGTCCACAGGACAGCCAACATTCGACTAACTCATATTTTGTACGTTAATATGTAATAATGTACATCGTACTCGATCTTTTGTCAACGCTGCACTACTTTGCATTTGGTATTTCAGGTTTCAAGTGCATTCGAGAGTTTATTTTACATCTAGTGTGTTCCATCAGAACGACTTTTAATGTGAGCTTTTACAACCAAAATCGTATCTATGATATGAGCTTTCCTCCTCTATTCCCAGGTGCGCAATCAAGTGACGGAAATACAGCACGCAGCTTTATTTAAATTTCCATATAGATCATTTGTACACATCAGTAACGTAGACAGAGTTCCACTAATTTACTTATAACCAGACCCGTGTATAGAAACCGCTAATCGTTAGTACAGTTTTCCAAATTCGGGTACTTTGGGACGACATTTATCTTCATTCGTAATCTTTGCAGAAGGAATTAGTTTCATCAGTCACGTCATCAAGCGTGCCACAGTAGAAATGCGGGCTAATTTTCTCCCATTTCGCGTAATGGGACTGCTTTCAAGATAGAGTGTATATTGTGTGATAGCTACCTGCTGATTGCACCACCGATGAATTACAGCGGCCGAATGTGTATCCACTCCGGAGGCCACGAGGTCAACAGACCCATCGTTGGCCGGGACATAATGGGGCATCGATCTCAGGAAGAAGCACTTGGTCATCTTGTTGTAGGCGTACCAACCTTCGGGTACATCATATAAAGATAGGTTTTTCATCTGCAGTGGCCATGACATTGAAATAACCAATGGTTTCTGCGGTATAGTAGATGTAGTCCATCTCCGTGATATAAAGTTTGTGGAGATATTATCAAGAGGGGAATTTTGGAGTGTAATGCTGCCTGGGTCAACAGGGCACCGGGCAAATTGTGTTTCACAAATAAGCATACGTCCTGTTGGGAATACAGTCGATAAAAACATCAACCTTTCAGGCAAGGGATGCCATCGAGCTGACGAGAGTGGCATTGGATTTCCATAGCGAATGAGGATTATTAATACAGGCCTATTGGCTGTTACTGTAGTGGCTTTCATGTGTAACAATCATGATTAAATAAAAATGAATGTATAGTTGTGAAATTTCGTCCAGTAAGTCTTCTCGTTATCAAATAAATGTCTGGGACATCAGCGACCTTTATGCAATGTCATGAAGAAAAATATGTCTTGAAGGCAGAAAAAGCTAAAATTTAAAGCCAATAAGCATGCTGGCCGATTTTTTGTCAAGAGTACAGAGCGCAAATTGCATGGTTGAACTTTATAAACTAATTTTCCACTTCTTTTACAACCAGTTGTTTACAGTTATTCCTCAAGGACTCGTTTATTACGTGTTAAAGGTTAGTGTTCACAGACACCATGAATGCTAGGTATAATATTAATCAATATGGAACTTCAGAGCAGTCAGTTGAGAAACATACAAAGAAATTGTAAAAGGCGTCAATCTGAGCAGGTTCATAGCCAATCATAGTCTAATAGCCAAGCTTTTCTTATTACAATGAAAACAATGCCATTGTCTTTCGTTTCTTTTGTTATTTTTTTCAGATACTTGTTTGCATGCTCTTGGCCAATATTCTCGCAGTGCCCAATTGTCAAAAATCCATAGTGTCGTTCACGAGTAAATATATTTTGCTATATTTACAACGCGGCCTGGTATCTGAGATAAAAGTGCGTCCGTCTTCTCCTCTTGGACAGAATTAAAGTTTGATAAGGCAATCGAATCTCGGCAGTGATTCTGACCGTGTGACCGTTACGTTACCTGCCGGTGTGGCAGGATCGATGAGGTGGTTGATATTTTCTGGTATCATACCCAGTGATCTACTGATATCGATATGACTTTTGATACACTTTCCTAATGGCAAGAAGACACGCTCACATAAGTAAGCGGTGGAATGGAACTTAACAAGTTGACCACTTCGATCGCCAGGAGAGACGTGTCTTTTCGCCTTGAGCCTGCCGTCTTGGCGATCATCGATTGGTCCAAGACCGTAAGGAATGAGCAGGACACGGGGGCTCAGGTTTCTTGAAGAATACTGAGTAAGTAATCATGGGTCTGCCCACACTACTATAATCCATCTTCAACTCCTCTGAGGTATCAACTGACCGTGAAAATGGTCAGCACTAAAGCTCTCGACAGCACTAATAAATGGCTTCAAGCAATTTGCAGTCGAATCTGTCAATTTGTGACAAAAACGTATGGCTTGTTTTTGAAAAATGCTGCCATTACAGCAAATCATACCACAATTCGCTTAATCATCACACAAGGACCATAACTTTTGTAATAATGTATCAAACGGTAGTGCAAGAATAAGTTGATTTTGGCTAAGGTCCTTGGAAGTACGTGGTAAAGAGATTTGGGAAACAGACACGTCACTTGGGGACGCATTAAATACGCATACATCGTGAATAGTGGGTTGATTGCACTAATGGTACAACCATCTCAAGAGGAAGGACTCCTATCGCCGTTTCCTGACCATTGCAGCAATTTGAACACACTCGGAATTCAGTGCTCGATATTCCCACCACGTAGGAAGTCGGCAAGCAGGCTCTCAACACTAGACATGCGCCGACGATAATTTGCTCCCTGTCCGTCTGGCCTCTGTAGTAAATAACTTGGTCCGGTGCTCTCCAGTTTTACAACCTGCCATCCCATCATGCTATCACTCCTACTTGGAAGGTCATGTGGTTTACCTTCAGCTGCCACGCAGCGTCTCTTCAGATGCGAGCACCAGGAGGCGACTTCCTTCTAACTCCGCGGGACGCCGATCAGACAACCTGCAGTTGGGCGATCTTTCATGGCACACAGCTTTTCATTTAAGATGACTGAGTAGCAAGCAAGGGACTTTATTTAATGAGAAAGGCGGACAAAACGTCACTGCAATGCCAAGTGTCAGCAGGAAGAAACAGTACCCTTCAGCTTTCCGTTCAACGTAGAGGGGATATCAGATACCTGCAAATGTGGGGCGATGCCAGGCCAGACTAAGCAACATTCTTTTGTGAGATTGGCAGAGGTAAGGTAATACCTTAAGCAGAAACGCTAGATTCTATCTAGAAACGATCCATCCTACATCCTCTGTGATAACAACGTTAAAAGGTCATAACTAGTGTGTTATCGGAGAACATGAATGAACGGCAATTATAGTCCATTGAATAATTCCAGTCGGATCAAATAGTCTTTTTAGTTTCACGCACATTTATAGTCCAATCTTGTAGATCTGCTGTCTATGCCCCGGAGCGCCTCTTCCATTTTGTAGACACACGGGCTTATCTGTAGTCAATCTCAATCAGTCAATTAAGTAAGTAAGGACCGCAAAATGCAATTAAATGTGGCAGTAATGTGCCTGAAGCTTTTGCCTTCTTAATTCGTACAAGCACTTTAATTGGATGCTTCGTCACAGTTTAGCTTGGAGCCTTGTGACAAAGTCTTACGGTGTAAAGAACGAGTGATCTTGAGGCAATGTCTTACAATGGAGACTCTGGTAGGAATACGTGATACGTGAGGTGGTCTCAAACGTGTCTTGCTGAAGGATTGAAAGTGCCAGGGCTACAATCAGTTGTACCATCAATACGTCAAGACTCTTTATTTACGTCTTTAAGTTGTGATACATATCTCTTGATGTTTTAAAAACCACCGACTCCAAGCTGCCAATCCGTGATAAAGAATGCAAGTCTTGTCCTCTAGGAAAGCGTTCATCTATCTATATCCCTGCCTACTGTGAGGGAATGTAATATCAAAAGCTTTGCTTACGTAAGTCGCAAATGAATCACCTTTTGCTTGCTTGATCTTCTATTGCAGTTTTCCCAAAAGCACAGCGTTTGGAGCAACTACTATTTGTCAATTAAGCTGATCGTGAAGCCGCATTTTAAACGGTTTTGGGAGACTCTTTTGACTTTTTAATAACTAGTGTCAACAGATCTCTTTGTATTAGTAGCATGCTGTGCCGATAATTGCCATCTTCAGGAATGTAGCAGAATCACTTGTAAACAAAAGAGGAATTGTCTGATATCTTATTTGTTACCTCATAAATTTTAGTACCTTTTTTTGTTTTTCAACACAATGTTTCCTCCGCATTCCATTGGCACACCTATGCTTACAAGACATAAATGGAAACCAAGTGAAGAATAGGACAATTACTCGGGTCTAACTACACCGATTGTTCATTGTCTAGCCATGTTTTGTGGTGGTCGGCGCAACATTGAAAAAGCTACTCCCACTCTTTATCATTGTCCTTCTCAAGCTGTTTCAAGTCATGTTGATTTTGATCACAAAGGGTGAACAACCGCAACAATTCAAACAGGAGACCAATTTAACCCAAAGGCTTGGCTGTATTTTGCTTTCAAACACGCAAATAAAACTCTTGCAACAATGCGTCATTACAACGTGTACGTTTAGAGTACTGTATGGGTCAATAGTGTACACCTGCAATCGTTAGAATTCTACTAATTGTGATACTGCACCCTCTCATTAGGAGCCACAGGGAGCTTCTTTACCCATTAATGATAGAAGCTTGTGCAATAGTACGCTGTAAAACTCAAAATGATCCCTACCAACTGAGGAGGGACATTTGCAGGGCTCCTCTTCGATGGTATTAACCTGCACAGGCCTCCTTGGGAAATTGTATCTCCTGCCCGTTTGATAAAGTGGTGGACAAATAGAACATCGAGCAGTTCGGGTTGGTAGGCAAACCACGACCTCCGCCAACTCTCAGGTCGCTGAACATCTGGTATTTGATTTGATTCAAAACCTCTTCCCCCGTGACTGGATACTTGTGCTGCCTTCATATGTCTGCTATAGGATCTGCATGCGTGCAGCACTCGGTACGAATTCTGTTTAAGGAAGGCTTCAAGGAGAAAGGTGAGTAAATCTATGGGTCTGGTCTCCTTACCGTGATCGAAGTTAACGGAATCTCTTGGTTAGGACGGTATGTTCCAATTTGTACCAATCCGAGGGTCTCTATGACAGTTATATTTGCTTACTCGCCACAGAAGTATGTACTTTTTTGTTATTCAATACCGTGTGATTTTGTAAGTTGTTAATCAATACAGAATCCAACCGGTAAATTCAAGACGTCGTTCCTCCACTGGACAGTACAGCAGTTATCAATCACTGTCCGGAATAATGCAATTATACCTGGACATGCCAGACGCATACAGGGTGCAAATGTGAGGAGTACGTAGACGTCTCACACTAAACAGTACTAACCTTTACCGAAAGAAAGATTCCCTTCATCTTTTCTTGAGCCACAGAACATCGATGGAAGATCATATTGTCGTCTGTTCCCAATGATATCTAACGATTTATCAACAGTCATGTACTGATTTTTATCAGTGAGCAAGTAGGCTGGGAGAAATAAGCTTGAAATTGATATTGGCACCGGCAAAACCGTACAAATTGGGGTACTTGACCATGTTGTTGAAATCGGGTTCGTTAAAGATTTACTATGGACAAACCTCTTGCAATTATCTGCGAATCTATGAGGTGCTTAACAACAGAATGCTTGAACCTTATTAAAGAAAATAGTAATTACGAGATCCTGTTCCTATCTCAGATACCATTATCAGGAGACATGTCGATGATAATGTCTAGGTTCTTATGAACTTAAGGTAGGTAAGTAAATCGAAGTCATGGTGGGCAATCAATGATTCTGATGGTACTGATGTGCACAGTAAGCATCCTGCCGTCTGTCGTTAACACAAAAGAGTTCACTCTTTCAGGTGGTAACATTCATACTTCATGATCTAAACTATGTCTATTCGTTCTGCCTGCTTTGTCTAACATATGTCCATTAATTTCATTAGCGGAATGTGCATTAAATTGTGTATCAAATTTACGATGCAACGGTGCAACTAGGAAGACAGTAAAGGAACACCACACATATTGCGTACAGCTTTCATCATATAGCACATTGGTCCAACACGACTGTATGAGACGTTTTGCTTGTCTCTAGATTTAATTTCCTTGTAAACATTTCAACAGTTAATCAGGTTAGCAAAAAGTGAGATTCACACACGTTATATTGCGAGCTCTTTATTGGTTCTTATTCTTCCATTGTCCAACTGCAACTTGTGGAGTTTTCTACAATACAAAACGTACATTTAGTCCATACCTGAATTTTAGTTTGCCAGAAACCAAATTATCCCTTCAGTTCATAATCTTCCATTGTAAATTACTTCTTTCACCGATTATGGCATAAAGACTTTTGGCCTCTGCGGTGAAACGACATTCTGTGACCTGTGTGACAGTTAACTGTCATACCTCTATTGTCTGGCCGACTTATCCAGACGGTATCTTGGCTTCCCATGTTGCATTTTATAGCAACTAACTTATCATGCCTAAGGAGGAACAATAGGGTGTTTAAGACAAAACTGTATATCTTGGGCTGTCCGAATTTTAAGCTCTGAAACATTGCCACACTAGTATGCGTTTTCACCCACCAGAATATTCATTCATTAATTAGTCTTTATCTTTAAGTGCAAAGAATATTGACATGTACCTTTGTTTTCGAGGGAAATTGTTTCATTCCTCAGTGCCGGGCCATTAAGCACATGCTATTCTTTTTTTTACCCTTTCGTTCGATTTCATTTGAACACAGGTTTGCTCAATGTATTCTCTGGAACATCATCTATCTATATGCACCAATTGCTTTTTCGAGTTACGTGACTTCGGATGTACCCTCATCAAGTACAATTTATGCCGAAGGTAGAATTCTTGTGAAGAGTGACGCTTTGTGTTTTGAAACTGCATTTAGTAGTATCATTGTGATTCTGACAAATACAAGACTCAAAGCCATCCACTGAATCCATAGGAACAAGGTCAAGGATTGTGTAAATAGAAATGATTCAATAGACAGTTTTCGTCCGTTAGATATATGGCTCTAGTTGTAATGTTTGCACTGCACGTCACCGTGTGTTTGTAAGCTGAATGCGTTGCCGAAAGTGCGTGACAGACGCCACTAGTTCCATGATAAGCCTTTGAAATTTAGAGGAGATCAAGTGCAAAAGAAACGTGAGATTCCTGTATTATGACTGGATAATACAGAAAGGGCATTTCAGAGCAACTCCTTTTATCAGGATTGAAGGTGATGCACAAGAAAATCACATATGCATTCGGGTAGACTTAGTCTCATTCATGAAGGAATCAGAACCCAACAAACAAGATCTTTCTACTCAAATAGAATTATAGCTATTGTAATGAGAGGCCACCTCAACTCATCACAAAGCAACACTGCACCAAACCACAAATTTCCGGACATTTTCAGGCCTGCACACGCCCGTATTCCATCGCATACGCACCACTATTCTCCCACATATGCACCAAACTACATGTCCGGGCCCGGATATGCCTGCACACGTAGTTTGGTGCATATAAGAGAAAATACTGGTGCGTATGCGGGAGAATGCGGGCGTGTGTAGGCCCGGAAACGTCCGGAATTTCGTGGTTTTGTGCAGTGCAAGACAAATGCACATTTTAAAGAAGCAACTATCGGTTGGAAACTATTTGCCAAATATCCTTTATTCTTTTTTTGAAATGGTCAAAGGAAAACAAGAGATCTACCTAAGTTCGGACGCAAATTTTCAAAATGGCAACAATGTTTTTATATTCATATTCCAATGCAAATTTGGAGGCAAAACGGACAGATCAAACTAAAACAGGACAACAAAGGATTACGGTGGGAACAGTGGATGAACTTGATAGGGGAGGTATATTCGCGCAAAGACAGATATTCGTTTAAACCCAGGCTTAAGATGGGGGTCACGTGGTAATCTCGTAATCAGAAGTCGAAGTTCCTATAGAAGATAACGTTTACCAATTAAATAAAGACGCTTATAGTTAAAGGAGTCACCACTACATTGAGGTGAAGCGTGTATATTGTGTATTACGTATATACCATCGTAAAAAAAGCATTTACGTCCATGTTACACTGTCCTCCGGCAAGCTGTTCATCACGGGCAAATTGCGTTAATGGATTATAACCCAGTTGCAAGGAGGGAATCACTCTGATAGATAGGTAAGGTAAGTGGTGCCCACATTGGTGCATTACTTGAATGCTAAAGAAGCTGTGTTAACTTTATAATAAGAAAAGTCCTTCATGTTTGGCATCGTTAATGATGGAACATTTATGTAACCATGTGTATGATGTTAGCTGCGCTATGTTGTAGTATCGTTATAACTGGTTTACCTTGAGGATCTCTGTAATCCATATTTATTACCTTCGATTGTTCTGGTGCTCCCAATGTTACAACTATGTTAGAATATCAGGTTCATCACTTCACAACAATCAAAAGGAATCAACTTGCAATTTGTCTTACTCGAATTGTCTCATGTTTGTTTTAGAGTCTTTGTTGTTGGGAAAATGTATTGTAGATAAATAATTTAAACGTCTTAAAGGCAATTATGTCAACCTGCAGCTATTTTTCCCGATAGGATAAACGCTAATGCGGTGCTGACATATTCAATGATCCACTGCTCTGAAAGGTTGATTAAATAGAGCTAAGAGCGATACGGTCGAATGCGTAGGATAGCATTGGTGTTGCATGACAATGTGGAGTTTTTCCAAGAATCATCTCGGACGATGCCGGTGAATCGTAAGTGCATCGTAATTCCGTGCTGGTGGATACGACAGTACTTCATACAGGAAACGCAAACTACAATTTTAAGTATCGTCTTGAAATATCTGCTATTTCCTTTGGAAGATAGCAGTGCATTCTGAAGCAAGCAGGAAGTGTCGATCCTTTGTTTAACCTCTGTGTGGACTTCGACATTGGGTCGCTGCAGTATTGATTTCACATCATTGCCTTTGCAAAGTAATTTATTGGACGAGGAATAGTAAGAAGCCATTATCTCCAGTGACCGGTAGACAGATCTTGCTATGTTCAATAGCGCTGAGCAAATGGGAAGAAATATTTGTGATAAACAGTTTTAAACTAAAGCCAACTCCAGGAAACAAAAGAAGCATCGATAAACTATCTTTTCTTACAAATACAATACGATATAAACGGTGCTAAGCGACTAAAATCAATATTCTGAGCCCTTGACTCGTATCTCCTATTTTGACCAAAAACTTTTCTGCCATAAAGCAGAAACCGCATATTTATCGTCTTCATCGAGCACTTAAATTTATTTTGATATAAAACAAGTAACGTTACTGCTTTCACCACTTTTTGCAATGGGCACTTCTATCTTCTTTCTAACGGGCTATTATTGACCAGTAGCCAAAGCCAACCATTGCCTTGCCTGCATGGAGAAGTCATCCCGGTTTCAACATGTCCAGTCGCTTTACTGAGCTGTTGGACAAATTCCCATTGCCCCACACCTGTACACAACCAACTGCATGGATGACACACAGGGGGATTGAGTCTATCACATGTAAAATAAGATATGATCTTGATTTTCAAATTTATGGGATGATTCTATCTAAATACGTAGTGATGATGATCTAATCGGTGCGAATGGTTATCATTGATCTGTCAACGGATGTTATCAATGTC
>LZCU01157114.1:0-21580 GCA_001663935.1 Asymmetron lucayanum | reverse complement strand
CCCGTAAAGAGTTGTATCTGTCGCGCGCTACCCCTAATTAAAGGACCACCCCGAGCCTCCTCTGTGCTGCACTGTTTGTACTTAAATACTGTGTTACTTGTACTTTGCAGCTAGTCCTTGTGCAAGATCTTGCAAATAAACGTGGCGTAAGAATGTCCATTGAAACCCATACTCTCATCGCATGACAGTGGCGAGCGATGTGTTGAATGTTGAGGTGAACTTTAAGAATATTTCATTGTTGCTGGCTGTGCCCATTTCAAGATGTGAAAGAGTCCCCTCAGGAATGCTCAGGAATAAGTCAGCGGGCAGTCGGCAGTCTTCGGATAGCAGTCGGGGTGGTCGGGAGTAGGTCAGATAGGAATTCGGGCCTTGATTCTGAGCAAGTCATATTCTGTCATGTACTGGTTATAGTATGGTCTTGGCAGAGTACTTCTGCACTACCGCCGACCATGGTTTTGGCGTGGTCGGAAGTAAAGGAGAGATGTTTAAGAAAACTAAAATTTTGTGTCCAGATGATGAAGATTCTGTTAACAAGAATGTGAACTAGAGTTCCTCGGCCCCATACTCCCGCCAACAATAACAGATTTTTTGCCACGATGATAAAACTCTTATAATTGAGTACAGGATTTTTCCATTCATTTGTTCGTTTATTACGATACCTCCTTTGTCGTGGCACAACTAATTAATAATCATCCTGGCTTCACATGTAATCAAACAAACATACAGACTGGACGATGAAAATGAACATACATAATCATGACATGATGTGTACAGATTGTAACAAAACTTATGATTTGTATAAATGTATGTTCTTTGCAAAATTTCCTCCATTTAACATTGAGCTATGATAGCAATTTCTCATTTACGACGCAAATGGAATATGCATTTGTATCATTCACATCTATTTGTATTCCTCTCTAGCTGAGTTACATACTCGATGAGCATGAAAGTCCTATCATTTAGAAAAACGGGAATATAGATGTCCTCAATAATCATAAAAATAGATAATTATTAATATCACCTCTATATTATTCAGTTCATCTTACCTTAAGCTACCTACTTGCTAAAATCGTTCATGCCATCTCAAGTTACAATGTTTCAAAGTTGTATACAAAACGTACATGAATTTCTGCAAAGACCGATAGAGTCCCTGACTTCTTTGTTAGTCTAAGTCCTATCTAGCTCACTGAATACGTGAATGTAGCATATTAAGGTCAAAGGATATACAGAACCGCCAGATGTTCCGCTGCAGTCCCAAAACGAGGCACTAGGGGGTCAAAATGTAGTCATTTTTGAATCTCATTAATTAATCAATCACATACCAAGTAATCAAAACAACCTAGTATATTTTAAGAGGACTTAAAATCTTCTTGGGATATCGTGTAGAGGGCTTTTGTACATTTGGTTTTGCCTACTGCATTGTCATAGGTAAATCTGCTTGGGGATTATTGTGCAGTTACATAGGCACTAACACACACAAGTCCGAGTGAAAAGAAACCTCATTGGAAGAGGTAAATGCCAAGGAGGTAAATTATACTTGTCGAAAAAAGACTTCTAGGTACTGTCTCCACTAGGGCATTCGCAAAGGTTCTGGAGCCAGCGAAGTAAGGCTCGTTTCTGTTGAGGGTTGAAAGAGCTGCCCACTGTGAAGAAGCGATCTGTGTCTGTGTAAGACCGTAGCTTGGGCTGACGGCGCAAGAGGCTATCTGTAATCCGTCCACGGTCGTAAAGAGTTCCTTCCTCGCATTCCATTCCATCGAGGATGATAACTGTGGGCACTAACAGAATTAACAGCATTAAAACTAGGAAAAGTTGTGTTTTAAAAACGTTTAGTTGCAGCAATGAACTTTCGGGTCATTGGCAGGATGCTGGAATTAACATCAGATGAATAAACACGACTGCCACGGAGGAAAAGGAAAACATTGGCCTTGTCCGAGAGTCAAAAAGGTCACGGATGTTTCCTAAGAGCTTGGAGAGTTTTCCAAGGCATTGTACATTGCAGTGGAGTAAATAATATGACATTGGTACCCGAAGGCACAAGTTGAACTGTTGAGTAATCCTCGAGTGAGGACACTGTGGTTCAGACTGCAGGTACCAATGCGAAGGAGTGATAGGTAAACGCAGGAAAGGCGAGGACCATGGCTGAAATATCTGAGGTTATCAGGCCGTATGGTTTTGAGGAGAACGGTTACAAAATGAGAGCAGTTTGATGAACCGTTGTTGATAAGTCAAGGTTGTTTCAGTGTTGTGTCGATCGAGTATGGAATAAAATACTTGGCAAAACGATTTGAGTTCATCTTATTACGCAACATTCATTGGGGTCTGATATCACTGGATTGTATTAGCTCTCAAGACTACGTAGCCGTCCATATAAAAAAGAACAAGATAGCCGCCATAGTTTGTGGTTCATCTCGGGGCGAGAAAAAAATTGACATTTTCAGTTCTTCACAGGAAGGATTAGAATATCGCAGAAGCAGCAAAGCAGGACTGTTTCAGAGTCAGCCGTGGAGTGTGAGGTTCTGTTTACAAATTAGCTTCGAGAAGCAGCAACAAATCTCGAAGTGGTAGTCGGAGTAACAGGAATCGCATGCGGGCATGCGGGAGTGGCATTATCATTGCAAATTATCTTATTTCACACCAAGGAGGTCACATCAAACGTATCACACTGGATTCTTAATTTTGCCGATTTTTGTAATATAGCGCAAAAATACTCCAAAAAGTCTTGAAAACGGAGAAATCATCTACCCTATATAGAACAGCAAAACCAAGACAGCTTGAAAGAAAAATTGTAGATAGCAAAAAGAAAATATAAAGAAACATCTAGAACATCTGGAAGTTAATTGTTTGTTTTCAAAATATGTCTCCGACACCGTTCTGTATCACCTTTCAAAGAAGTGAATCATACACAGACCCTTTGTTACAACAGCGTCTACACATAACACGCATTGGCGTTCTTTTTGGTTCACTAGGGTATATGTAGTCAACATCGAATTCTTAGTAAAGGATGATTTAATATGGGACTTAGAGAGAAGTATAGATGGAGTTGTGGTCGCATCATGTTCCTAAAATAGCCCTGGAAATGAGTGTTCTTCAATGAGTTGCGACTAAATAGATAAAATCAGCTGAAATTCTATAATGG
This sequence comes from Asymmetron lucayanum, assembly GCA_001663935.1. Classification (NCBI taxonomy): domain Eukaryota; kingdom Metazoa; phylum Chordata; class Leptocardii; order Amphioxiformes; family Branchiostomatidae; genus Asymmetron; species Asymmetron lucayanum. The sequence continues at coordinate 18,441 of LZCU01157114.1, read as the reverse complement.
TGAATTATACAACTCACGTTTTATGATATCGATTTCTCTAGCCTATTCGTTCTAGGGGACATTTGTCAACAACTCAAGAGAACTTACACAGGAAGAATGTTCTTTATCAATGTACTTCCAATACAGGTATTAAATTGCTCGACATAAGTCAAGTCAGGCAAGGTCATACCTCCATTTTTCTCTGTCCAGTCCAACATGGCCGACATCTCGTCTGGTTCGTCGGCTGAGCAGAGTATCAGACGCTCGGAATCGTTGACACAACAAATCGCCAACTTTACCACCGGGCGTTTCTTGACATTTCTTGTTGTGACATGGTAAGTGGTGACCACAAGCTCTCTTACGTTTGGACTTGCCTCGCATAGTAGATTTTCCACGGACCTCTTGACTTTATGGAGTGTTTTAGAGTTTAAAGAAAAAATACAGAGTTCCTGGTGCAAAAAATGTATGTATATAAATATCAATATATATATAAATATCAACACAAGACAGATATATTTTGCCAATTTTAGCTTTAAACATGGTTGTACAGCTCCCTTCAAATGCGCAAGCACAAAGGTGTACATGATCTAGATACATAGACCTGAACAAAAAAAATCGGTTTTATATGGCTGTCAGATAAATATTTTTTGTAAGAAATCATCTGAAGGTACAATAATATTATCTATTATAAATGTTTATGCGATTTCATCACCTGCTTCACTTACTCTTAATTCACTGTATTTTCAAGATCTCGTTTTCCGCAGCAAACAATCTATTCAATGACCGCAATTTACTCCTGAGGTGAGACTAAAGGTGTGATTCCATATATATTTTGATAATGTTTAGACATTCTGCTTTTACTGATATCTAGACAACGTCCTTGTAGACTTCAAAATTTGCAAAACATTAAAATCAACTGAAATTGTCTTACCTTCTGTGGTGGGTACAACAGCGCCGATATCGTGTTGTAAATTTTATGGTACAATCGGAAGCGCCAACCAAAGAAGCAAATTATGGAAATAATGATGACCGGATGGTCTTTGACGAACTGCAGAGAAACATTACTAAATGTCGGAGCTTTTACAAACAGTCTCTTCGTCTGGAAACAAGAAATTAATTGTCGTTAGCAATAGTTGAGAAAGTCATAATCTGGCTACCATCATTTGCCCTTAATTTAAGGCCTTATAGGATACATGGGTAGGATAGTCGAAATCACGATTACGTCAAGCGGGCCTTGTTGACAAAAGGCACTGCACGACCGCTTGGCACACAATTCCATCAATCAAATGTACACAATTAATAGCAAATAAATGCATTAATACCAGATGTACCAGTAAGTACCATTTAACGTTTGTGAGTAAGAAGTTGACAAGGAAAACCTTTGCAGCCATAGTTCACGCGTTCTGTCATACTTCACTCGTTTTTACTCAGTCTCACCGAAAAGTAACTTAAAGTTTGTTACGTTTGATTCCGTTATAAATAAAGCTGCCAAAAGTAATCAAGCACAAATTAGGGACAGCTTTTGCTTTTCTATGGAAGAGATCTCTGTTGTCACTGGTTATTTTCATCGCCCCAGAATTTGCTGTTTGAAAATCAACAATAAAACTGTAGTTTCATTAATTAATATAGTTGAAGTCCCTTACCAGGGAAACTAAAGACTCCCACGGTGTGACGCTAGCGTTAGTTTCCTCCGACATCATGGTGATATGTTTACTGCTGCTCTTTATTAACACTCCTAAACAGAAATGGTGGTTTTACAAACGATATCCTCCGTTGCACGCGTTGCAATAACAATTATTGTCAAAATGCATGTTTGTCCTATTTAAAAACACAACTTGTGAAGTATGTATATATATAGCTGGATTAACTGTATAACGTGTCAGTTTCACACTGGGAAATGCTACATAGTCATATATTTTTCATTACAGTAGTTTTTGCGTTGAATAGAATTCTATTAGAATAAAATTTTTCATTTACTTACCGTCATAAAATAATGAATGTACGCCTCTGAGTGCTCCAATGTTCTAATCTATCTCTGAGCACGCGACTCAACTTAAAAGAGGTCAGAGTTCGTATATGTGTCGGACTGCCAAGCCCAGTAAGAGGTCAATCTGAGGACGCCAAGAATAGTGCGCCTTCTCTGTACCACTCTGAGCTCTAAAAAAGCTAACAAAATCTTAGTGGACGCATAAACCAGCTGGGCCCTTGTCTGTTGAAGATCAGAATGTGTAGCGAGTTGAGTAGCGAGTTGACTGTGGTATCCTCGTATAAACTGTTGGAAAAGGTAGGACAGCTTTCACCCGATGACGGAACAGAGCATTCCCACAACAGATTTATCAAATCTGTTCTTGGTCGATTATACAACTCTAATTACTATTTTTATGATAAAGGTCATGGCGCCGGAAGGTTCGTATTGAAAAGACGTGGTTTTCGTACACGCAGCTATTGCTCGTTTGAAGCAACATCAGTAAATGATTACGGGTTTAGACATGGCATGATAGTATTTGATGGTGACGCCGCCTTCTGCAAAGAGCTGAAACAACATTTTCAAGACAATCAACCAGATCAACTAGTGATTCTGGGGCTCTGCTTTCTGGGAAATGACACCAAATGTGAACATCCACCTTGCCTGGAGGGATACTACTTCTGCTACACGTCATGGAGATTTTGGCAACTTTTGGACGCTTTCAGGAAATGTAAGTAGAGATATAGTAATGTATGAATAAATTATGCTGTATGTCAGTATGCGATATATTATAACATGCTGTCAGCTCTCCTTCTTCCCCCAAACTATCCCACCATGGATTGGGGCCTCGCCCTCCCATCCCTAATATTCCCCGTTAGGGGGTATCCCCTGCGAAGACAAGAAGGTATATGATTATGTCTGTTTATCTCATTCACGACTTTTTATTACTCCCTTAGCTTAGTACCTTCAATCCGACCTTAGTCTCGACACCTGTGCTTATTCTCTTTTGGTTCAAAGTACCCTATTCATGTCTAAAGATTGTCGGCTTATTACGATAGCCAACAGCATCATGGAAAATCAATTCACCAGCTGATACAACTCATTACAGCTTCATATTACCAAGATTTTAGTCAACAGTCCAGCATACATTCATAGCTTTCACTCATTAACTTGGATATATCTAAACTCCTTCTTGTCAGATTAGATGCGTTTGTTAATTGACGGCAATGAAGCTATGCATGTAGCAATTTGCAACGTAACGTTGTTTTATTGTTTGACACATGTAAATTGCGAATGTTGGACACTGTCCGCCTAGTCTAATACGTAATATGTACATTCAGGGAAGAAAGCCTTCTGCAGCTATCATACGGAAAAGCGACAAATAGACATAAGCACGCAAAATTCTTTTTAATACAAATATCATTTATTTCAACTTACAAGAGAATGGCTTTCGTATGTATTTAAACTAAAGGTATACCAGAGCTTAATTTGATAGACTAATATGTCCCGACCAAAAAAAAACTGTCAGATATGGAGGACAATGGTATCGAGGTATCCTGTAGGTCTGGCGTAAGTTTGAATGGGTTTAAAGTTGTGCTTTTAAATTTCATCTACAGATGCTGATGAAGGAGAGAGAACTGCCAGCATAATGGTCCCCGGCATAAAGGTCGGTCGGATGTTTTATAGCATCAGTTTTATATGTCTTTAATAAGACTCTGCTGTCTTGTTATCTATGCAAAGGCAAGGGCATTGTAGATAAGATTTGGTGAATTGGGCCAAGAACATATTGAATTCCACTTATCATATTGACGGCACCGGCAGCTTAGGTCTGTTTCAGTCTCCAATCTCAGAAATCAGCATATAGTATTTGGATATCTCAGCATTTTAAGTGACCGAATACCTAACTGCCTTTTGGTTGAAATGAGGCCCACTTCTCCTCGTTACCTTTGTCAATAAGGTCGGTCGGTCTTGCGTGCGCAAGTGAGTGTTTGCTACCGGACAAGATAACCCAAGAATGCCTACATTGATTTTCTTCCTATCTGGTATGTCGGTAGATCTTGATGATACCGGGAAATGATTAGCTGCAAGGCTCCCTAACGGTTTGTTTTGGTACTACAGAAGAACTTCCGTTTTGGTATCTTTTAATCTGCAGTTTTTACAAACACCAAACTGGAGTAATAGATAAGTTATGGACTAGCAAAGAAGTGCCAAAAACAAGGGGCCCTAGCAGCTTTCAATGGAACTACAGGGGCCATTTTGACTGATACTGTAAACTTGCAACAGCATAACTTGGGAAATATGGACAGATTGATTTGACTGTTTGTATGAATATTGCTTAAGTGAAGATGACTAGGATTACATGGTAATTATGTTAATCAATCCTCATCATCATCATCATCATATATCGGCTATCAGCCGGAACCATGCTAGCACATGTTCGTCAATAGTTGATTTGCATAATCAGTAAGATGTGTGTATGTTTTGATCTGAAGATGCCACGGACACCAAGGCGAGTGACAGTTAGGTCTTTGGCTAACAAAGAAGTGTAACAAGCTTCTACTGGAGCTGCAGATGTGTTTTTGTCTAAAAGTTTGCAATAACATAACTCGAGAAGATATGGATGGATATTTATGATTTTGGCATAAGGCAGCGTAGTTAAAGATGAGTATAATCACACAATAATTATGATAATTAAGATCTAATTTGCACATTTAATGAGGAAAATCAATATTTCCTTCTTGCTTAGAAAGGGAACTTCCATGCACATAATGTAACTTAAGAAGAGACAACATCAGTTGGTATAAAGTATGCAACTGTGAACCTCATTTGCATAATAAATGGAAAATCACCATAATGCCTCAATGTTACATGGTGTGGATTTCATCCTTGTGATGTGTATCATTTAGGTAGTGATGAACATTTTTGGACATAAATTATGCTAACTGGGACTTAAGTTGCATAATCATTGATGACATTTCACGTTTTGTACTGTTGAAAGATAGGAAGCTAGTATTTATCACATGTAGCTTGGGTGAAGAAGAGCGTTACAGAAGAGCATTACCGAAACTACATTATGCCAGTTAGGTCATAATCTGCATGGTAAATGGCAAAATGCTATCATACCTTAGTGATAATGATTGAGGAGGATTGCATATCTGGACGAACGTATAGGGTCTGGAACTCTTGTTGTTTTTATCTTTTCTGCACATTACCTGATTCTGCATACTCAAGTCGACATAGCACAGTGAACAGGATATATCTGTATATTTATTTTGTTTTCCGTGAATAAAAAACGTCTTTGACTACTTATTCGTTCACAAAGACTGGAGCTGATTAGTCAAAACATTTTCTTTCTGCATTAGCTTTTACAATTAAACTTTGATCCAGAATGATTTTTACCAACACAAAAATGAACGTTCAAGTGAACGCCCGTCTACATTGCATTTCAGATAAATCACATCTGATAACACAACTTAACGGTGATTATTTTCGTTTCACACAGTGGAATGTACTCTTCTCGACCCGTGCTACATATGTTCTGAATACTGGCTTCCTATCGTTCAACAGTAAAGAAACATTAGATGTCAACATTGTCTAAGAAAATAAAGTCCCAATTAGCATGGTATATGTCTAGACATTTCAGACAAAAACGACCCTGTTAAAGTATAAGCTGCTGGGCGGACCCAACTCTTCTTTGTTTGCCAAAGGCCTATCTACTACCCAAAGCTGGTGTCAGTGTACATGCTGAAATTTTGCTAAATTTGGGGGTAAATGTCTATTTTTCACTCCTATGCCTCCAAATGACCTTAAAAGTTTGGCACAAAAATAGCTTGGCACAACTCGCTGAGACTTTCAATTTTGAGTTTTATGTAGGCTTTTACAATGCTTTAATTTAGCTCGATGGGGGTAACAATAGCAAAAAATGCACTTCTTTGTCTTCATATTTAAACCAAATAACCTTGAACCTTGAACACAGTGATAGCATGTTACAAAGCGCTAAGAAACTTGATTTCACTTTTTTGACCTATAATTTTGCTACTTTTAATATGTTCCACTCCTATGCCTCCATATTCAGCCCAAACCTAAAACTTAGCACTGTGATAACTTGGCACAGGCCTGGCACAATGCACTTAGATGCGAGTTTTTTTTGTTATGCAGACTTTTACAATAGTTAAATTTAGTGGGGGGGGGGGGTTGCTGAAAATAACAAAAAAATGTATATCTTGGGCTTCTGTGCCATGTTAAGGCCGAATTACCGGAACCTCGGAACTGTTGCAGTCTTGTGCAATACAACGACTAAAACATGGAGAAACCAGCGAAAAGTGCCTACATATGATAATGACCTGAAATTTAGCATGGTGATAGATGTGATTCGGGAATAATGTTGTGGGGTGTGTGGAGCGAATACACTACACGAAAATGTTGGCCTTCTAGTATTTGTAACAGCCTGCTAGCACAATGTTGATTTAAACCATCATTCACACGTTTCTTTGTCTTAACCCAAAGGTGTTCCTGACGTCCAACTACTCACAAACGCTGAACAGGATGGAGCCCATCGTAAAAACAATCTTACAAGAAATCAACCAGGTTAAAGCTGCGCCATGGGATCCGGAGCTAGTTAAGTTTGAGCGTTTCCTTTTGGCGACACGTCAACACGCATTCAGTTTGAAGGACAAACTGACACGCAGGTCGGCGGTGATCCACTGCGTTAACAACAGTGAACGGAACATCATTCTATCTACAGATGAACAAGATGAGGCATCGGATGTGGTGTCTGTGGTGGAGGAGAAATGTGACGATGGTAACTATTGTGACCAGTATTCTCTAGAGAAGGGTGTGTCTTCTTTAAATACTGTTGGAGAAAATTCAAATCAATGTGGCATGAATTTTGGATTTCGACATAACAGAAGTGTTATAGATATGGTACGTTCTGTATAACACTTAATGGAACATTTTTGTCCTTCCATTTTCAGGTCTGATGATGATTCTTTGTGGAGACGAGGATATAGAACAAGGACTCTATAACACTTCTGTATTCAACAGCCGTTTATTGCGTAATCAACCTAGAGTTGGACTGGTTATGAAGCAATGTCGCTTTCTTAGCATAGGAATGGAACTGAACTCAGATCAAAACAGACACCTGAAAGAATGGATTGAACAGAAACTTTGTGTGCCACACAGTGACAACAGTTCTCGCCAGATTGTAGTGAATGTTCCTGAAGACGAACCAAATGAAGCAGCGTCAGCTCAAAATTCTCAAGGAGGTAACAAAAAGACAGTTTGCCACTGCCTCCCAAACCACTACCGCATACGCACAGTATGTGGAAGATATCTATACATGATATATTGTGAGAGATTTTAACCTGCATTTGTTTTCAAGGGAGAGGATATTTAACATATTATCCCAGGTACATAGTAGCTGCTGTCAAAGTCTTCATGAGTTTAAAGTGGGAACGGGATAGGATTTCTAAAGATGGATAGACAATAATTCAGGAATCAGAAAACCGAATTTTGCTATTTGAGAGTTAGTACATTTTTCCAGAACGTAAATGCGTTTGTATCTTTATATTATGTTGAATGAAATATGCTCCTAATAGGACTTCCTTGCTCAATAGACAGATCTTAATATGGCGAAGTATTCACAGGACTTAAAACAAGTTAGAAATGAGAAGATAGATTGCCCTTTGGATAACTGAAATGCATCTAAGTTTGCTTTATTCAGCAAAATGTCACACGACGTTGTTTGTCGGCGAAGTCTTTGAACCTAGCCTGATGTGTCAACCAGAGTTCTCTTATCACATAGTTGTTGTATAAGCTGTCGACCTTAGGGTTGGGAACCCCGACAACCGCTATCAGCACGTGACCTGAGTTGCTTCGAAAGCTAAAAACATAGCGATAGCGCTGACAAAATCATAACGCCTACGTTTTCTCTTGACAGGTATATTTACTTTCCCACCATTGTCCGCATTATGCAAATAGTCGTTATGTACACGCATTACGTGCTTATTTCTGTGGCTTTTATTTCTGTGGCTATAGTTGTGGAAAATCATAGGGCTTATGAGGACCTTTTAAATTCTGTAATGTTGCAAATTTCTGGTAAAAGTAGCCAAAATATTGATTCTTTTGCTCCTGTGCCTTCATATTAACACCAAACGACCCCAACTTCGCCCAGTGATTACTTGGCACCATACACTGAGGTGTGTGATGTCGTTTTATAGATACTGCAAGTGTGCTAATATTGTGTAGAAATAGCCCCAAATGCTTATTTTGGGCTCCTGAAACCTCATATTAATACCAAATAACCTGACATTTGGCATAGCAATAGCTTGGCACATTGTCATACGGGGCTATGAGAACACTTGTTGGTCAAAAGCACCAAATTGGGGTTTCGAGAACACCGGTTTTGTAAACTAACACTTGGGGGTTATCAGGACATCAAATAGTTAAAAGTCCTGTATGGGGGTTATGAAAATAACCCTTTGCAAAACCAATACTTTAAAGGAGATGTGGCTCAAAAATTTTTGATAGAAGTTTCAATAATTGAGGGATTTGAGTGGCTTTGCACACAACTGTTGTACTTTTAGTCTGATTTATGATGACCGTGTCCATATATAGATTAATTATAACACTACAGGATGTCCCCCCAAAAGTAGTTGATGCTTTGAATGGTTGTCATGATAATCTCATATAAAATATTACCGTTATATTTAGATTTCCATAAGGTCTAATAAACATGCTTTGTAATGGTACCTTAATGACATTTTCACAGCCGTGCATCACAGAGCATTAGCGATTTGAAAATGGTATATCTAAACCCACTTGGTCCGGCTTTAACCATTGTGAACAGGTTGGTAATGGTAGCTTCACTGTTATGCTAATAGCTGAGAGATAGCCAGAACACCATGGCTGGAACAAGAGGGTCTCCAGTTTTGAATCGCTAATACTCTGTGATGCATGGCTGTAAAAATGCAATTAAGGTGTCATTGATAAGCATATTTACCATACTTTAGAGCAATTTAAATGTTACGGTGATACGTTATATGAGATTGTAATGATAACCATTCAAACCGATCAACTACTTTTTTTGGGACACCCTGTATATATTATGTTACTTTGTATTACTGAAGAATAAACTTTTTTTTGTCCAAGAAATTAAGACAAATGACTTGAGAAGGGATATAAAGATGAATATCATTAGATGGTAATTATGTAAATTGATACCTCATTTGCTTAATTAATGAGGATAATTAGTATTTCCTTTATGCTAAACAATAGGAGTGTTATGCTCGTTGTACTGTATGTACGTTACGAGGAGAATAACTATTATTGTTATAAAGTATGCAAATATCAACGTCATTTGCTTAATAAATGGAAAATTGGTACAATATCTTAATGTTAAACGAAGGGAACTTCATTCTTGTGATGTGCGTAACTCAGGTAGAGATGAACATTTCTAGACATAAAGTATGCTAATTGGGACTTAATTTGCATAGTCATGTTAAAGAGTATAGTTGTTTTTAGTAATTAATTAAAAACATTAGTGTCTGACGAAGGTATGTGGTCGTTAAACTCCGGTTTGGCTTGTGACACGGTGTTCTTTACAGTCACTACCGTGGAAGCCATGTCTTGTGTTAATCTTACCCTACAAGTTTGCCCGACATCGTACCAAGGAACACATTGCCTAGTCTGGAAAATGACATTGTTGTCATGCTGTATGATGGCAAAAGGCTTTGCTCCGTAATTCCTACTGATAGCAATGTTTCGATGTATTCCACAATCGTTCAAGAGCTATAACATTATAGATTCTTGTACTGGATTTCTTCGTTTCAAAATGATTCAGTTCAAGAGTACCCCTGGTGCTTTTTCTACAACGACCACGCGCGTTTGGATTACGTACCTCCATATTATATGACAGATATAATTTTTTATATATTTTATATACGTAATGTCCTTGGTATTCTTTTTTTCTCGAAGCGAAGTATTTCTTTACTGGCTGTTTATAGATATCATAGAGTTGTCAGAACTTGACTAGCTGCTTCCAACTTTCTATACCTGGCCAACTCACCTGACACGCTTAAGTTTAATCGAGTACATGTATTTGTAAGCTCAAATACTCCACTATTTCTTGATGTACAAAATATAAAACAGAAGATAGTATGTTCACTGTGGACTTTTAGTGTACCTAAGGTATATCATAATACCTCCATGTTCCCTTGTTTTAAGATGTGACTTTCATCAACAGTACTAGTTAGCAATGAGATACTGTCACATAGCACATAGCTCAGTGATGATGGATTAAAATACTGCCGAGCTTACGAGCGTTCAGAAAGAATTACCTTATTCAGGTAAGAGCTTCAGAATGTAATGTCTTACTTTAAGTTGGTTATATTTTGCAAAAGCTCTGAGATCAAACTGGTTCCAACATTGAGGATATGGCAAGCTCACGCGTTCCAAAGAAATTTATCAAACGCTGACTTTGTACATCAGTAAGTGCCGACTGAAGGGTCAGAAGACATTGTTTGTCAGCAAAGTGTTTGAGCCTGGTCTGTTGAGTCAACAGAGAGTTGGTTATCACGCCTCTGTTGTATAAGTCGTCACCCTCTGCGTTGGGAACCCCGACAACCACTATCAGTACATCACCTGAGTGTTGGAACAAAGAAACGAGACGACGTCAGATTTCCGACATTGTACGTGTAGAGGCGGGGTAAAGGTAGAAACATAATATCGACTAAAAGTTAACACAATTGATTTATGTCCTCTCATTCCCAACCATTATCCGTACTAGGCAACGTGCCTGTTATTTCTGTGCCAAATCCACTCAATGTTGTTCATTTGTCATGGCCTAATAAACTGTTGACGCTTGGATATGAGCTGAATTAGAAGAAAAGATGAAAGAAGGATACGACTTGAAAAGTAACATGCTGTGATATGTCTCTAAATGACAGGACATAGGATCTAATGAAGCACAAATTGCTAATACAGGTTACAGGCTGAAGATCTGCCGGCAAAATTTGGCGAAAGATGAAGTCGCCTAATGACAGATGAGATTACAATACCAGCAACTTAAAATATTAGAAAAAGTAGGAAGTGGAAATGATTAAAAATTGAAAGAAGTAGAACAATGGTGACGGTTTGGAATACATATATTTTGATACATACATACATACATATATTTTGATACATACATACATATATTTTGATACATACATTTTCGTATTTCAGCTCGATCTACCACATGCGTCAGCTCGTCTGGTTCGGAATCAGACAGAAGAATAAGCCGTTCACTAACGTCCGCACACGCCACGATGTACCGAGCTCCACCAAAGTCAGCTGTCTTCAGTTGACGCCTGGATTTGACATGATAATGTTCAACCGATATGTTCAAAGCCGAGGATGTCATTAGACCTTCCAACATGCCCTGTATCCTCAAAATGGTTCTTGTATTGCAGCCAGTCACACAAATCTTCTTCTGTAAAGTGATGATGATGAACTAGTTAGATAGCATGTAACGAAAATAAGACTATTGTAGAACCTAAATTTCAGCCATACTCTCATTAGTACACTTTTTGTCTTGTCAAATATCCTGTCAATCTTATTAGAAACGTAAATCTTCTTACCTGATAAGCCACTTGCTGAACAATGTACTTAGGGATGTCATCTATTACAGTCTGATCAAATTTAAAGGTACGAAGGAATTGATGCACCGATGCCTTGTATGGATCCGTTACCAGTTGCAGCGCACAGCGAGTAGCCAATTGCAGAGTAGAGCGCGCAAATTCCAACGGAGATGCTAGGAACAATACTATCACTTTAAAGGCAACTAAAAATAGTAGCTTAAAAAGTTGAGATAACATCAGATCGTAGACAGTTCTGTGTACAGTAGCCATGTTCTCGAAGAAAAACGCCAGTCATGCAGGCCAAAAACAGTTTGGTTACAAGAGATCGTTCGACACTTACTAGTTAGGCAGAACATGAAGATTGGGCCTTTGGTAAGTCTTACCATTCCCCAGCAGTTTGCCTAACTGTGAGTTGGTTCCTGTATAATTGTACAATGACGTTGGTAAATCACACGATAAACGTTATAATTGCTAGCATTTTTGGAACATCAATGGTCAAATATTAAAAAATTCCTTGTTAGAATAACGGTTAACTGTTTTGGAATGCACACTCAATTGGCTTAGTTTCTTCCTTCCAGATACATGAGTGTTTCATAAATGTGTGTTTCACAAAACAGCATCAGGTTCTAAGTTTTACCCAATAAATTAAAAATCCGCAAGGACCATGACAGAATACCATCTTATTTCCACATTCTTAGATAAGACTTCGTGATTTTGTTGAAGGGTCTTCTCTCATTAATCGCTTCTATTTCCTTTCTTTGATCTTTTTTTGTCCTCTTTCGACCATCGACTTACCCGAAAGATTCCATGCTTTTCTGTTAAAGCCAAAATACATATTCTGAGTACTAATTACACCTGGCTCCCGACACAAGTCATAAGTCATAAATCAATTGCAATAGGAGGTCATGTATAGTTTTACATCGTAACGTTGTCAGTTTGTCCCAGTATTCAACATTTCGGCACACACCAAAAATCTAGTAATTACAGACCTGCAACAAGTGTTTTTAAGATAGATTACATTGCGACTAGACATCGACTAACTTCAGCGCTCTTTGAAAGTTTGCTTAGAACCTGTGAACAGTGATATAAAATAAAATACAACACGGTGTATTCCGTATCGCGGTCAGGCCTTTCCTCGGACGATGCGGAATACCCCGTGTTGTATTCTATAGTATATGGAAACAGAAATGATCCCTAAATAAACTCGCCTTGAGTGGGGACAAAGAAGGCAAATAATTTTCATATGTAGGCGTTTCTGAAGGAGTTGACTTAAAGAGAAGAATAAGCATTTCGGATGACTGAGAGTGATTATGATTTTCCAGATGGACGGAACAAACAGTTGATCATCGACTATTAACCTTTATTCTTTGTGTGCCTCAGTTGTAGATGTGCTCCATTTAACACCACGAAATTCTACCAACAAAGAAAAACTCGAACAGCTATCACATGTCGCAGCGTAACAGACGACACACCTCTCGTACACCTTTTGATGACGCATGTGACGCGGAACCAACAAAAGGTATTAAGATCACTACTGACAGATAGTTCACTGTACTACACGTTTTCTTCAGAGCTAGGTAACGCGATAAAGGATAATGCACAATCAGCGATACCCAGAATGAAATTAACATATCAGTCACATGACATTATTACATCAGTTATTTACACTGTGGTTGCTCAACAGTCGCGACCAGCGGAATAGATTCCATAGAAAACAGAAATATGGCGGAGGTACAACCATCGAAAAGCAATGAGCAATTACTGAAAGGTGTTAAGGAGCGCATGAAGAATATGGACAGAGAATTAAACATTCTCGTTGTTGGCAATGAGGGAGCTGGCAAGTCCACCCTAATCAACTCTTTGCACATGGCTGTATCGAGCGAATGGGGCGAGTTTGCCTTGTCCGGTTCAGGCGCGTATCGAAGTAACACTCACTACTTGAAAGAGTATCAGATGTTCCAGAGGAAGTTCATGGCTACCCCCATCGATGGTTACAATAATCCTATCACACTGTGGGATTTTGTAGGCCTGAAAAACTACCATGACGAACTCTACAGCACGCTTATCGGCCTGACACTGGACGGTCGTATCCCCAAAGGGACAAGGCTTATGGAAATAATAAGCGATAAGTCCCAAACACCAGAGAAGCTCCGTGGGCGGTACAAAGAAATAGTAGAGACGCGACGATTTCATCGGATCATCATGGTTTGCGCAGCTGACCAAGACATCCCTGAGAATTTGGCGAGGACGGTTTTGGAAGGAGCACAGACAAGCAGTGGCCGAGGTAAATGTCTTGTCAAAAAATCGACATCTTGTCGTAGCTAAACATTCACGTCCATGTCCTGGATGTATCATTATGTTCAGAAGCATTCATGTACATCTCAATCTGAGCTAATGTGTTACTGTACTTGACATGATCAGTAATTGAATTTTCATCTTCTTTTTGGCTGAAATATCATATGAGTTGTCCCATTCTGATTAACTTCTAAGTTGTTATGTTACCAATCTAGTTATGGCAGAAATCTCATATGGGTACTTTATAGAGTCGTGTTTTATGAAAAACGTAATAATTCCTTGTTCATTCTGAAATTACTGATTAACCCAGAAAAGTAAGACACTTTCATCAGAACACGCCATGCTGATGATTATGCGTCTACATTTCCACAGATATCCCGATCTTTCTTGTCATGTCCAAGATGGACAGGATCGAGAATGATTCTGAAAAGTATCGGGACATAAAAAAGGAAGGTCTGAATGCCTTAAACCTGAAAGGAAACTTGGAGAGGCTTTGCGAATCTTCTCTTTATTGTGACGACACCTGCAACAGGGGGAAAGATAAGATGTTTCACCCGAACGCGGAGATCGACAGCAACCTACTGGGTTTGTGGTCAGCTCTGCTGAATCCAGCTTATAACGAAGGTTTGCAATGGGAAAATGAGGAACCGGTACGCCGATGTGTGATGTCATAATGAAGCTCCGAAAATGTCCGCTACGCCAACATTCAAATCTTCTGACTGGCACCCACGTACTTATTAATTACAGCGAGTAAAAAAAAAAAACATCATCCCTTGTTTTGAAATGCTGTCAGTCTTATTCACTCTTTTTTAAGATCAGTGCAGTGGACTAGTCAAACTAAAGAAATTAGTTTTAATGTCCTTAAGATGATTACTCTTTTCGTCCTGTTTTTAGCAATAATGTAGATAACCAAATACACAATTACTCAAAAGTAGTGTGTCTGAATTATCATGATTACACATATCTCTGACAAACAGTCGCAGACAGACTTTGTTAGTTCGTATCAAGGAGTTTTGGGACCAATGTAGATATTCCTATCTGTTGTATGTGATACTCATTATGCCCATCAAGGTATGTGTAACTTGTTAAGGACAAGACTGTCATGTACATTCAAAATTTCTTTCATAATGTATACTTTATGATAAGTTGGCGTGCAAAAATTGTCAAGAACTAGACGACCAATATTTGCATGCAAATACTATTCGTTTCTCACACCTGCCTCAATTATCCCGAATTTACCCCTATCATCATGCCAAATTTAGAACTTTATGTGATGTCATGGCTGCCAAAAGATATATTTTCGGCCAGAATTAGGTCAATGGTAGCATTTAAAATCCTTCATCTTTAAGGAAATTTACCGTTTCAGTGCATTGTGCCAAGTTATCACTGTGCAGAATTTCATGTCATCTGGACTTGATATGAACAACAGAAGCCGAAATATACACAGGGCTCGAGTTACTGTTTGCATGCACCACTTTTTTAAATTGGAGTTGTGCAGGTACTTTTGTAATGTACTTGCACAGGTGCAAGTTAAGAATTCTGTAAGAACACTGACCCCCGTATTACAAGTCTGAAGTGTGCAAATATGTTATCCATAGTCGCCAGCCTATTGACAACCCTGTAACGATGAATAGTGCCCAAAGCCTTACTGTGACTGGCAAAAGATAGAATTATTCGTTATGCCAAACTGAACTACAAATTATTTATTACTTATTTTAGGATTATTTGCGCAACTAAAAAGTTTCTTGCACCAGTAATTTTAATGCCATGTTCCCAACTGTAAGTAATCTAAAAAGTGTATTTTGAGCCTTGATACATGTTTGCCCATTTTCATCAAAAACAGATTGATAGCGACATTCTAAATGACTGCATCTGAACTGCTAAATCCAACGTCTCGTAACTTGGATTAAAAAATGCATCTATTGGCTATTTTTACCCAGAGGACGCTAAAATGTGAATGCCTACATCTAAAAGGTAAAACTAACTGAGTGCATTGTTCTTAGCAACCACTGTACTAAATTTCAAATTGATTGCAACTAATATGAAGGGACAAAAGCGACAAATGTACGTCAAATGTACGTTTCTAGCTATTTAGATCAAAATTAGCTTAATGACATCGTTGTAAATGTGTCAAGAGTTAACATTTTAAATATCTTAGAACATTGTGCCAAGTATCGTTATGCTAAATTTCGGGTCATTTGCTCTTACTACGAGGGAAAAACAGTAAAATTATTCATATATATTTTTTACTATCAACCCAAAAAAACAAATCAATGAAATGACGCATAGTTTTCTTGGGGGTATGAGTCTAGTCTGAATTAATGTCACACTTCAGGGCATTTCGTCTAAAAATAAAAGCGTGGCGCTTTTTACAAATGACACAACAGAAGCTTGATCCAGTATATTCACTCTACTCTGTAGAATGAATATCGTATTTTCGAAACTATTTGAAACGTATATAAATATCGTAGACTTCTTGATGCTGAGCGGCATTCTGCTATCAAATAGAAAAGTGTCAATGTAAATCTTCTGTATCCTGCGTCTGATAGGATATGTAGTTGCTGTTTGTCATGTAGGAGATTACGAGAGAAATGTCTTGTCTAGTTGTTCATGAGAATAAAGTGAAGCCAGAAGCCATTGTCCAAAACACATATACCTGTCCACAACTGCTGAAGAAGAGAAAACAATTTTCATTACGATAAAGTAACGGATATATTATACATTACGTGGATAGATTCGTATACTACTGCTTCTAAAGAACAAGCCAAACCCAAGCAAAGATACTTTTAAATTATGTAATAACAAGTAAATTATCTTATCATTGTAACATTTCCTTGTTTCTTGTACTTAGCCTTCTGGGATGTTTCTTGGAATAAACCTTACTGTTCACAATGCTACATTTTTGTCACTGGTCGTTTCTCGGACATCCCAATCTCCAAGGAGATGAGGTTGATTCGGCTCGTTTAGGGCATACTTTACGGTTGTTTGGATTTCTTTTTGGATGTGCCCTTGTTCAGGACTTGGATGTTTACTAATAAAAAGGAGCTCACCTTCCTTAAGACTTACAAAACACATAAAAATGCTGTAAAAACAAACCAAGCCCCTCCATCTGAGACCTTTCCCCTAGTACACAATGGCCATAGCCTAATTTCCAAGCATATGTCTGGAGGGGAAAGCGTAAGTTATAGACCGGCCACGGTAAGAGTGTGCGTATCCTCCCAGACATATGCTTGGAGTTTACACAATGGCTACCAGGATCGAAGTCATTTGTCACGCGTTGGGCAAAAGCTATGCCGACTAGCAAAGAGCCACTCGTGACATTATTTTTTATAGACGCCTCATCTAAGCACATGTTTCGTTGACCTGCCCCCCTCAAGAATCCTACATGTCTAGTTTTGACTGTAGAATGTTGTTGTCATGGTCTCATCACTCACATGCCCCATCGAACTGATTGTAATTGAACCGTTTCTCCTTAAACACAAATTGTTAGCAATTTACTATTCATCAAGATTAGATCTCTGAGCGTTCACGAGTCCCAGTGCATAACATTAAAGGGACAAAAGTTGCACCGACCAACGAACTGTCCCATGATATCGATGACAAGCGATTTTTTTATTGATAATAACAATATGATGTGATTGTATGACTGAACAGCATTGTTCACTACTCGTGGGAAACACTGCAAAAATCATTAGTCGGCAGCACTTTGATGTCATAGGGTTATCCTGCAGGTGATAACTGATCAAGTGATTCTTGTTCGATATTCTAGTAGTAGATATGAATAAAAACAGACATGTACGGTCTTCTTAGTGCAGTCGGAGAGCCAATTTGTGGTTTCCACATTCATGCACATCTCCAACTTACAATAAAGTTGGAGATGCACAGGTACTAACTTACAGACTTTACAGGGCCCCTTTCATCAACATTCACGTTTGACTCTGCCGCCCCCTAACCACCCCATATGTTGACTTAATGAATTCTTGAGTGCTGCTATCACTGTCACGAGACGGTGTTTGTCGGCGACCTTTATGATCTTACAAACAATTTGTGAACACAGCTATATTTACCAGAATCAGATCCGAGATAACACACTCAGCACGTTACGTACAATATTGTCAATATGGTGCAAAAGTCGTAAGGACCAAGGTGCAGGCACACAATGGTGGAACGTTTGCTGACTTGATGGTAGGACTCATCAAAGTCTTTCCCATAGGGTCTTAATGTAAGGCTTGAAAGAGAAAAAAATATGAGAGAGGAACAACCCATATAGTATATACAGTCTATACGCTAGTCATTATGCGCACAGTGTATTTGTCCCTTTCATGTATATATTGTAGGTAGCCTGAATTGGCTGAATATGATACGCACTAAATATATTCCTTTTCTCGAAACTTCAAAAGTGAGCACTGTAAAAATGACGCTTGGGTAAGTCAAACGTAGAGAAAGGTACGACCACATCGTATTCTATTTTGTATTGCATCATGATCTTGAGGAGATGTTCATTGACAAGAGTAAAGGTTTGCGTATGTTATGGTAGTACTTCTCGCTACAAGCACGCAATAGGGGCTGCACGAGCAACCTCCA
>LZCU01157096.1:0-10838 GCA_001663935.1 Asymmetron lucayanum | reverse complement strand
CAGTGCAGGTAGGCAGAAAAAAAGTATTTCGGGCCCTGATTTTACATTCTACTAGCAATTTGTAATATTTTGTTTCAGAGAAAAAATTATAGAACAAGCTGATTAACCAATCTTGAGCCAACTTGATTTTCAGTGGCTTGAAACTAAGGACAATGACAACCGCAAGGAAGACTACTAGTATTATTTTAACCGCTTCGTGTCCTTCGTTTCTCGCTCTCTTCTTCAAGATCTGGGTAGTGTGGTGTACAACAAGTCAGCCAGGTAGGAGCTTGCTGTTTTCCGTTCAGGTTCTAGCTTACATGGCTTAGCTTACATGGCTTAGCAGTACCACCCCAGTCAAGCAGCTTCCCAAGTGGAGAAGTAGACAGACACGTCTCAGCTCAGTTCAGACGATATAATCCGCCACTATTTAGCTCTATAAGAACGTATAAACGACAAAATCACCTTTCACGTGTCCCGCATGTGGAGTTCTTTGTTTTGTCGAAAAATGGCGGCAGTTTTTAACTTGACCTTTGACACGAAGTTTGGGTGACGTGCGAAAGACTACTAGATTCGATATTTCTAAAGCCAAATTTGTCTAACTAAGCATAAAAGAGCAATAATTTGAAGGAACTGTGAAGAAATATGACAAGTTATCAAAAATTGCGAAAAATTTAAAGGGACTGAACTTTTTTCTGGTCGCAGAGGCTGCTGGGATTGCCAAGATGGCTGCGACCGGTTGCAAAATGCCAGGTTGTCAAACTGGCCCGACCGGGACGCCGAGCTGTCTGTCACAACAATTACACCACTCAGCAGAGCACGGGAAGATCTGGTAAGTATGTGGTCTTTCCACGACGTCTTTTTGATCGATTTTCACTCTACGCGAAACCGCTGACGTGGCCACATCTAACATATGCTTACAATTGTACGTAACACCTGTTATGGATTTGTGCATGATAGAAGTTATGTATCGACTTTAGAC
Organism: Asymmetron lucayanum; assembly: GCA_001663935.1. Taxonomy (NCBI): domain Eukaryota; kingdom Metazoa; phylum Chordata; class Leptocardii; order Amphioxiformes; family Branchiostomatidae; genus Asymmetron; species Asymmetron lucayanum. Next base: position 9,877 of record LZCU01157096.1, on the reverse strand, counting down.
GTAGACGTGTCATTATAATCTACGGCTTTCATTGATTGTGTTGAGGACAGCGCAGTGATAACAAATACAATCATTTCTTAGAAACCGCCTTTCCTAGAGCAGTTGCAGCTGTCTTTATCGTGCTCACGACTTTTGTGTATAATTTCTAAAATAGAAACTTTCTGGCTACATTAACATAGAAGGACATCGATAGCTAATGTACTACAATAGACATAATAACTCAGGTAAAACGTGAGTTCTTTTAGTATGACAAGGACGATGTTGACGTCATCACTTAAAAGGTATCTTGTTTTCGTCATCACGGAAGTGTAGTTAGGTGTGTGCTTGTGAGGTATTTGGCCCGAGGAATCTTTAATATTTTTTTTAGGTTCGTAATTAAATAATAAGGTAGTCTTCGTAGAAAGTCTAGGGAAGTGTTTTCTCCACACTCTTTCCATTTGAGCTTTGTTTTACATGGGGAAATATGTACTTTCTGAATCACAATTTTTTATTAGGATATGACTCTTCTACATGTTCATAAATACAACGTACCTGGTAGAAGAGGTAGTTTAGAATTTGAATGGAAAGGGAAAAATGGGGGAAAATTGCAAAGAAATGGGAGAAAATTTGTAGACAACTCAATCAATCGAGTCAATGCATGCAAATTCTAAAAGCAATGTGGCCATCAAAGAGACTCAGCTGAACAAGCAGAAAATTCACAGTCCAAATTCCATTGTTTCTAGGTCAAGCCAATCATCTGATAGGGGTTTGAAATGCTGTGGGTTGCCCATCCATGTCATAATATTTGTTTGTTTTTTCACTGAAGAAATAAATTCTGACCTTTTTATTTTTGTGTTGCAGCTTCTTACCTCCCACAGTACTGAACAATAAAAAAACAAAATCTGTGGAACATCCACAACGCTAAGACAGAAACCTTCTTAGGCTCGGCAAGAGGCTCAAGAGCTTAAGACCAGAAGGCACCTTACATGTCAAATTTGACACTGTTATTTCATCACCAAAGCCATATTCCCTAAGATCCCTTTCACGAATAACCGTAGAAACACTTTGAATAAAAAAGGATGGAAGAAGTACATATGGAAGATGAGGTACAAGTGCGTAGTGGGACGGCAGAGCAGGACCTCGGACGTAAAAGAATTCCTTCAGGTGAATCAACGAAACATTCCAACGCGTTAGATCACCCGAGGGGTAGATCTAGAAGCTACTCCGAGAGCGAGAGATACCCATCTCGGGATAGGACTATTCCCCGCCAGTCTAGTTTCGGAGAAGACGGGACTAACGATGGGGTGCCAGAGGATTCGTTTGACTCTGTACCGAGGAGAGGTAGCGGACACACGACTTTTAGCCACGCCGACACCTTCCCAGTCGTACACGACCCCAAACACTTTACAATCAATGAGCAAGAACTGATCAAGATCACTCAGATACAAGTGGAATCAAAGGAAGTAACACCCGAGAACAAGGGCCTTCTTGAAAGGGGTGCAGTCATCTTCCTTATGCTGTGGTACTTCTTCAGTTTCTGTACGCTGATCTTGAACAAGTATATCCTGTCAGAGATGGACCTGAACGCACAGTTCCTGGGTGCATGGCAGATTCTGTGCACGACTGTGTTTGGTTTTATCCAGCTCAGACTGCCGTGTGGACAGACCGGTATAGGACGGACGCCGGGACGAAAATCTGTCCCACCAAACTTCTTCGTGAACATGACCATAGGTGGAATACTCAGGTAAATTTTTTCCTTTAGCATTGAGATATCTACAAAAAGCACAATGATCATCTCAGTATACAGTCATGTATTTTTGTTTCAGTTATACATTTTGTGTTATCAGTTTACTGACTTTTCTGTTGCCAGTGCTTAGTGTCACTTATTGCTATTTTAGTATAGTAATCGTTTTCTCCTATAAGTACCCCATTGGGCTTTCCTGCTGTCAGTTGGAAAGATGAAAAAAGATATCAATACAACTTGACTGTCTTCAAGCTATGCACGATATTCAAGAAAAATGTGTACCGGTAATAGGAAATTCTCTGTCAAGGACGCATAGTCCTCCATGCCATAAGTCTACAGTTTAATCTGAAATTTGAAAGAAAGCTGCTAGTGCTACCAATCACTTCATTCTTACCTGTCAATGGCATCCTACAATGCAGAAGTAATCATAGTACATTGAATATTAAGTTATACTTAAACAGACCAACCAACCAACCAACCAACAAACAAACGAACAAACTTGCCAAATAACAACAGCTAGTAAAACCTCCCAGTCAGCTAGAGGTAAATACGATTTGCAACAGATCTAGGTGATGTCTAAAATCTTATTCAGTCAATGTTCATTCTTTTCATGTTTGTCTCTCTTTTTCAGATTTGGGACCACAATTCTTGCTCTTCTAGCATTAAAGAACGTCGCTGCTTCATTTGTGGAAACAATCAAGAGCACGGCGCCGATGTTCACCGTCCTCATCACGTGGATGATGCTGCGTGAGAAGACGGGGTTCTGGGTATCGCTGTCGCTCATCCCCATCATGGGGGGTCTGGCGCTCTGCTCGTCCAGCGAGCTGAGTTTTAACGTCATCGGGTTTGTGGCAGCCATTTCCACAAACATTGTTGAATGGTAAGTGTAACAAAATGCTTGCACACAAAAAATCTCATGGTTGTCATTATAAGGCCCGTCACGCATATGCGTATGCCAATGCATATTTGTTGTGTACTGATTTTATAGTTATACGCATTGCATACGCATGATACGCTACTCATCTGCATGTCAGTCGTTTTTGGTACATTTTACGTACGCAAAGTACCACAGGCGTATGTACTGTATGCAAGTTACATCGTGCGCACATTGCGTACGCCTGCCATACGTTGCGTACCTAGAACGTACACACAAGACTGAGATGCAGATGAGATGCTTATTGTGTGTGCGCAATGCGAACCACTATAAAGTCACTATGCAACACATAAGCATTGACATACGCATATGTGTGACAGGGGTCTTAGGTGTTGTTCAATGACCTGCTTGAACTGACTTGTGTCTCTTTAATTTCCCAGCATATATACAGCATCTGACTCTTTCTTTATTTCTTCCAGCTTTCAAAATGTTTTCTCCAAGAAGCTGCTAAGCAATGACAAACACAAATACTCGTGAGTATTCTCAAGTTTCCAAATAGATTTGCATGCCATTGTGTATTATAAAGAGAATTTTAACTCTGAGAATAATTTTAACTTAATACATGAGCTTGTTTATCCAACCCCTTTGTAAATCTGAAGTCAACACTTTTCCTAGAGTAGTATGATAAATATGATGTGCCCACAAGAAAACAACTCCTGACTCATTCTTGTCTTGTATGTGTTTTACTTCAGAATTTTGTAGACTGTTCAGGGTTCAAAGTACCACCTACATACATGTATGCACCTTATGGACTTTTATCACTGACCACTTTTTGTTGTACTGATCATTAATTACCTCCTGTCAAGTGTAGAAATTAAAGAATTCAATGGTTTCTATGTCTTACCCAACACATGTTCTTGATCAAAATGTTCTTCTTTTGAAGAAAATGAGTTATGGTGCACATAAAATTTGTGTGGTGCAGGTAATTTTGAATGTTACATGTACCAGTGCTGGTATTTAAAAGAAGGTATTTTGAACTCTTCTGCTGCTTTTGGGATTCAGTTTATATACATGTGTTACATGTTCCTAATACTCAACAGGCCATTAGAACTCCAGTTCTACATGAGCATTGCTGCTCTCATCCTCCTGGTGCCTGCATGGTTCTTTGTGGTACGTAAACGGCCTTTGCTTCCTTTAAATGATAACACAGATTTGGAATATTTTTGCTTCATATTTCCAAAGCAGGGTTGCTAAAAGTAGTCATTATAGCTGGTGAAATGCTTCTCTGTTTTCTGCAAAATTGCATGTTGTCTGAAATTCTGTGTGCAATTTGAAAAAAAAAATTATTCAAATACCCTGGCCAAAAATACTGATTGCTGCAGGGGTATAGTACATAACTAATTTTTTTATACTGCAAAAATTGCAAGTGATTTCTATATTTTTCTGTAATTTTGATAATTTTTCTGCAAATTGCAGAGTGTAGCTACTAGGTTGGTATTTTGCGCAGTTTCCTTAGACTACTACAGTAGAAGAATCAAGTAATGAGCAGTTCTCTGTACAGACTAAGAGGCTAGGGTTCGTGTTACAGTCTTACTCATCAGTGTTCTGAACCTTCATATTTCTAGACTAACTTTTGACCTGGGTACACTGGCGCACCCAATCTAAAAGTTAGATGCACTGAGCAAAAGCTTGGCAAAACATAAGGCATACATATGCTGGATTAATGATAACTAGTAGTAATACACAATTAAGATACCTCCCTGAAGAGGAACGAGAGTAACATCTCGCGGCATTAATACAAGTGAGAGGAATAAAGGAGGGTACTCTACCCAGAGACTGTGGGTGGTATAAACTTCTTTGCACTTTGAACCAACTGCTGACATCACAATTTTTGTAACATCTGGCAAGACCACATATCAGATGGAATTGGTCAGTATTGATCCTGAAGAAGGCGACAGTAGGCTATCGAAAATTCAATCTTCTTACTTATTGTGTTAGAAGAAAGTTTATCTATGTACTAGAATTAAGAAGACTTAGGTCTGTCCTCTTCTTCTTTAGGACCTTCCGCTGAAGCAGTTGTACATTGGGCGTGGCCGCAGGAGACACCTGGACAGGCACATACTCATGGCATTGCTGTTCGACGGCATCTCCTTCCACCTACAGAGTGTCACCGCATACGCACTCATGCAGAGGATATCACCTGTCACACACAGGTATGGGTACACCTGTAGTGTGTGTCACATACATAATGTTACACCTGTTATATCACCTGTCACACACAGGTAAGGTAGCGCCTATAGCGTGTGTCACACACATAAAAGTACACCTGTTGTTACATTCACACTCATGCAGAGGATATCATGTGTCACACACTGGTAAGGTTACACCTGTCACACATGTCACACACATAAGGTTACACCTGTTATATCACCTGTCACACACAGGTAAGGTAGCACCTGTCGCATGTGTCACACAGGTAAGTTAACAACTGTCGTCTGTGTCACACACACATGGTTTCACTTGTTATATCACCTGTCAGACACATGCAAGGTAACACCTGTAGCCTGTGTCCAGACGTAAGGTTACACCTGTTATATCACCTGTCACAGGTAAGGTTACACCTGTCACACCTGTCACCCATATAAGTTTACACCTGTTACAACATTCACACTCTTGCAGAGGGTATCACCTGTCACACACCTGTGACACACAAGCCACACAGCTGTCACACACCTGACACCTGGAAGTAGGGGATTCTTGAGTGTTTGAAACCAGATCTCAACCCCCTTCAAATCTGTATGTCAATTTGTTGATAGGATCAACTGTACAGCTATACATGCAGATATTCATTCTTAGATATTGGATGGTTAGTGATGCCTCACAATCGACAACTTGAATATCCACCTTATGAAGCATAAGACTTTGTGTTACCCAAGGTCTGTCAGCCAATCAGCTATCTGACCACTTAATTTACAATTTCATTTTTGGAAGTCATATCCATGCTATCTTAGCCTGAAATCCAGCCTTGTTGCCAACAAGCAGGAGTGGACTGTCGGGGATTGACTAAAAGGACAACAAGGCTGGACTCCAGGCTAATGTTATCTAGCATATCGTGTCTTATTTCTCCTGTATGGCTAATTTAGGTGTCTTGTTTTGTATGTTCTGGAAGTTGGCAAGTTTCATACCCATCATGTTGAAGTTTGAAGTGATAAATATAAATCCTTTCCCAGTGTGGCAAATACAGCAAAGCGGGCTCTGCTGATCTGGCTGAGCGTGCTGGTGTTCGGGAACACGATAACGGTGCTTAGCGGCCTGGGGAGCATGACCGTGCTTGGCGGTGTGGTTCTGTACCAGCGCGCCTGCGACGCTGAAAAACGGAGGATTGCAGAGGGAATCCAGTCAGCTAAAATCCAATCACAATCGTAATTATCATTGTGTACGCTCTTTTTGTGTTGTTAGATAGCATGCTTTTAGTTTCTCCCTGCTACCTAACTCCATAACCAATACAGACTGGGTAGCCAAATGGCTACTTCAGAAGTTTAAAGGTTAAACTTGTCCTGTGTAGGTAAACTGATTCACCAATAAGTTTTCTGCCAAAGCTTCTTCTTACTCATGACCTACTGTCCTATAACCTTTGACCTATCATCAGCATGACAGTGCCAGGTCATGTCAGAAGTCCTGGCACATAATCAGTACTCTTTTTTAAGATGGCCTGTGTGAAAGCCATTCAGAAGCCTTGTCTACTCAACTCTGCTATCCGTTTGTATGTAGAAGAGAGGAGAACATTTCTCCACAATCTTACTCAAAATCACCAAAAACTAACATCCCAGCCTGTGTTATAACTGACTTCAGTTCAAGTCTGCTGTATATTACTGTTGCCCTTAAAGTAACAAGTCTATTGCACTACATTCTAAATGTAGCATCGTGTGGAACATAGGGGAAGGTAACAAATTAGTAAGAAAATGAGTGTGACATTCTTGACTGCTTTGTACACATTTTTATATTATGATTTGGGTTTATTTAGATGTTATTATTATATACACTTGCAAAACAGAATACATTATATTTTCTGGTATGTAGTCATGTCAGTTAATATTTATGTCTTTCATAAAACAGAAATCGTTGGAGTAGCCATGAAATGTTCATTATGTTTGACAGTCAAACTAAAGTCCTTTGGTAAATTGACAGAAGGCCTCTATTCTGATGTTGGAAGCTGTTACATCTTGAAGCTACAACACTACTGTAAAACACTTAAAAGTTGGAAAGGGCTCAGTATTGTCAGTTATTGTCAGCTTGGCTTTATTTAAAAAAATAGGTGACTAGTTAATGGGTATTCACATTAGCAGTTTAATTTGTGCAATTTAAAACAAATTTTTATCAAATGAATTCCTGCCAAAATTATTGCACAATACAATATTTATATATTTGTTCCATTACAAAACACACTGTGCAGCTTCTGATGTAGAAAAAGAAGAGTAGAAACATTGATAGGCACAAACCAGCTAGCACATTTAAATCATTCCACGTAAGTTAATAGTTGTAATTTCCACTTTGTGATACATACACACACATACACATACACACACTTACATTGAATTACATTAACCTAAATTGAGGTGGTATGAAAAACAAAACATTCCACATTATGTTCTTTTGCATTTTTTTGCTTCAACACTGTACAAAGAAATGAGTCCTTTTCTTTCAGAAGTGTTGCGTCAATTCTAGCTATGTCTAGAAAAAATTATGGTGATCGAGGGATTAATATATTTCAAGAATACGTTTTGTGTCTAACACTGTAATGTTACTATTTTCTTGTCATAATTAAGTTATGCTGAAAGATGGATTAAATAGACAAATTTCATAATTAAAAAACATTGTTAATTGGAAGTGTACACAAATGTATTTATTGTGTAAAGTCATTATCTTAACATAAGATTTATGTTTTTGTTTTTTACATTCCAAATTAATATAATTACCATTTTGGGACAAATGGTATATCATTATTAAGTAACAGTGCTGTAAGTGTAAAAGTGTATACTTTCAGTGAGGTTATGGGTTTTTTAAATTCTTCTACAAATTGTTTAGCTCGCAATGCTTTATTTCTTGTATCTAGACCTTGGTTCTGTCCAGCATTTGTTTTTTGTTCATTTAACTGAAATCTTTGCTGACTATGATGGACCAAAAGTCTGATCTTTCCATGATCTTGACTGGCAAAGACTTGAATTTTGCCATGTTAATCTTAAGATTTTTAAATCTTAAGGACTAGAGTGATGTCTCCATAAAAAATTGAGTTGACAGAAAAAGTTTTAGACCTGGGTAGAATTGGGGTCTAAATGTTTTTACTATTTTGCATTAATTATATGTGGAAGAGTTCCTGCATTGTATTGTGTCATTGCTTGATGGGCTTTGTAATAGTTTGCCTCTGGAATACGATGACCTGATTCAACAGACCATCAATGCTAATCAACAACATTTACTTCATTTATTTAGCTGATTTTAAATAAAAAGTACCAAACAACTGGCTTTTGGGGTTACTAGAATATTCTTCCAGCAGTGACAATTATTTTAAAGGAAGAAACACTAACCTCCAAATTTTCGACGACTTCGAATTTGGAGCTTAGTGTTCCTGCCTATAAAATAAATGTCACTTTTGGAAAAATATTCTAGTAACTGTAAGTCTACGTAACAGATGAACCTCTTCAACGAACTGGCTTTTGATATACATGTAATTTAAAAGTAGATTATTAAAAAATGTTTAGAACCTTTTTGGTTATAAACAGAAAGAGGTAACTAACACCAAGAGAAAGATGAATATCATTGGTCTGTGTGGAAAGCCATGGTGGATTGTATGCAATAGTATTTGACAGTTTTATATGTGCCTTATATAGTGTTGGGATCTTTATTGCTCATTCGTAAGTCTACTGTTGATAGCATTTCTTTGCTTATAGTATGGCTTGACCTGTCGTTATGTACATATAGCATTACTTCTTCTACAGTAGAGCAGAGCCCCTAGTTTTATGATGAATGTTAGATGCCCAGGTATAAAATATATACTTGTAAACAAATTAAACATCTGGATGAAAACTGGAGCATAGACTCAGACATTTCGAATAGCATCCACTAGTATTTCCCATGCAATTCAGTAGATAAGACAATCTGCATATAAGATAAAGGGAAATCAGTCATCCTCATGAACAATTGAGGTGAAGTTTCATCATTATGGTTTTTCAAGTAGCTGGTAGTAGTGCAATGCAGATTTGCTACATGTATACAGCTCGCATTTTTGGTCAACCACACCTTGTCACCCCTATTTTTCTCGGTAAATGTGTTGAGTGGTCCAGAGGTTTGATGCCATAAGCTCCTTTATACACGGGGCTGCCATCTTTATGGCCCCATCCGAAAGGATGACACAAGTCTTTTCCAGACTCATCCAGGCTGGGGTGTGAACCTGCGCCATTTGAACCTCTAGGTCATGGACTGTCATAAGAAAAAAGGAGTGGATGCTACTCGAAATGTCTGAGTTTAAGCTCAAGTTTGTATCCAGTTGTATTGGCCTATTTACAAGTATATAACACCTAGGTATATATAGAATTGTCCAAAAAAGGTGACGCATTTAATTTCAAAATGTACGTAAACACTACAGTGACAACAATTACCATTGTATGGCACTCCAGTAATTTATAAAATGCAGTTGTAATTGTAAAGAGCTACAAAATCCCAAACATGTCCTGCTTAGCTGAAAAACACCGGGTAATCGACAAGGCAATAACTGTGAAGTATTTGCTGACGAATGGATTTTATAATTAGATGGTACTGTAATTGGTACATGTGTTGGATACATTCCTTTGTGTTTGGTGTATATGTTCACTAGTTTGTACTGATTTACTGGAGAGTTGGAATGCTAGAAACAGTTGTATTTATTGCCACACCAATGCGTTACAAGTAATGTTAACCCATAACCAGACTTCTATTAGTGCAATGATAAGTTATGGTACAAACGAAGTTTGTCAGAAAGTTAGAGCATTAATAATAACCAGATCTGTACACATATCAGAGTGGTATCCAGCTTAATTATACGTGTTAATTTAGAGACCGCTATCTAGACTTGTACCAGTACACTGGTAGGATAGTGTGCAGAACAGATTTGTTCTGAATAGCTGGTCAGTTAAACCGTTCAGCATACTAAACCAACTAGTTTTGTATTGGAATTTTAAGTAACAAAGTGTTAAGTAAGAATCATTGATATTGCGTTATAGTTAGGCCACACCAATTTAATTTGT